>JARQOC010000002.1:595714511-595771947 GCA_033576535.1 Allobates femoralis | reverse complement strand
CGCAAGCAGTCGCGAAATGTGATAATTTAGGACTGTGGCATGTGGGGTGTTGGCAGCGTATTTGCGCCTGCGTTCAAAGGTTTGCTGAATGGATAATTGAACGCTGCGCTGGGACAAGGACGTGCTTGATGGTGGTGTTATTTGTGCGTGGACAACGTCAGGTGCACGGTCGGAGGCTTGTTCGCGGCCAGCATGGACAGGGGATTGGCTCGCACGCACAACACGCGAAGACGTAGCAGTGACATCAGCAAGCACAAATCCTCGACTGTGGAGTTGTGTACTTCCCACAAAGTCGGCTGCTTGGCTGACATGTGCCTGATCATGCTGGTGGTGGTCAGGCTGCTAGTTTTCGTACCCCTGCTGATAGTGGCATGGCAGGTGTGGCAAATGGCCTTTTTAGAGTCATCTGGAGCCAACTTAAAAAACTGCCAGACTCGGGAAGACCTAACATTTGCACAGGCACCTTGTGTCGTGTTGTTGTTCCGGGGAACGGTTGCCTGCCTTCTGCCTGCGGACACGACCCTGCTTCTTACTGCTTGTTGGGATGCTACGCCTCCCTCCCCCTGTGCACTGCTGTCCTCGCTCTGCATATCCTACTGCCAGGTTGGGTCAGCTACTGGATCATCCTCCACGTCGTCTTCCTCTTCCGCACCCTGATCCTCCTCCTGACTTCCTGGCAATTGTGTCTCATCGTCCACCCCTTGTTGAGACACATTGCCAAGGTTCCCTTCGTGAGAAAGTGGCTGCTCAAATATTTGGGCATCTGTACATACCATCTCATCACCCACTTCAACAGGAGATGGCGAGAGGCCAGATCCTGTGAATGGATACGTGAACAGCTCTTCCGAGTGTCCAAGTGTGGGATCAGTAATGTCCGTGGACTAGGGATGGGCGAATCTACTCGCTAGGACTCGTTACTCGGCGAGTAGTAAGGGACTCGCAGGACTCGGTACTCTGCGAGTTTCCCAGTGATTACTCGCGAGTCCAATGCAAATCAATATCAATCCTAGTTTTGTCAGAAACGCTGACAAAACTAGGATTGCCATTGTTTGCATTAGACTCGTGCGAGTAATCACTGGCTACTGTGCCAGTGATAGCAGGGAAACTCGCAGATAACTGCTGTTTCTTTGCGAGCCGAGTCCAGCTGTCTTCTCTGTGCAGCTCCAGGGTCCTAGAGCCCGCCTGCTGCCTGATGTAGCAGTGCTGAGATTGTTCTCAGTCTGCTCATTCCCTGTGTACAGACATGAATGTCTGTGCACAGAGATGATGTAGCAGTGCTGAGATTGTTCTCAGTCTGCTCATTCCCTGTGTACAGACATGAATGTCTGTGCACAGAGATGATGTAGCAGTGCTGAGATTGTTCTCAGTCTGCTCATTCCCTGTGTACAGACATGAATGTCTGTGCACAGAGATGATGTAGCAGTGCTGAGATTGTTCTCAGTCTGCTCATTCCCTGTGTACAGACATGAATGTCTGTGCACAGAGATGATGTAGCAGAGCTGAGATTGTTCTCAGTCTGCTCATTCCCTGTGCATAGACATCTATATCTATGCACAGGGATGAGCAGAGAGGACATCGCGTTTTGGACTGCGTCGGACGGAAGAGGATTTTTTTAATTAAAGATGGAGTCCCTAATGGCTTTTTTTTTTATTTCTAATAAAAATTTTTCCTTGTGTTGTGTTTTTTTTAAAACAATTTAATAGAAATTCATGGTGGTCATGTCTAATATTGGCGTGACCGCCATAAATTTCGGGCTTAGGGCCAGCTGATAATACAAAGCTGGCCCTAACCTCTTTATTACCCAACGTGCCACCGCTACCAGGGCCGCTGGAAGAGCGGGGTTCAGCGCCAGAGGATGGCGCTTCAATGAACGCGCCATCTTCTGGGGCGGCTGCGGGCTGCAATTTGCAGCGGGGGGTGCCCAGAAAGCTTGGGCATCCCTGCTCTGCGGATTCCAGCCCCCAGCTGCTTAGCTGTACCTGGCTAGACATAGAAATTGCGCGGAGCCCCACGCATTTTTTTTTAATTATTTCATGAATTTCAGAGTCAGAGTCTCAGAGTCAGAATCTCAGAATTTCATGAAATAATTAAAAAAAAATGCGTGGGGCTCCGCGCAATTTCTATGTCTAGCCAGGTACAGCTAAGCAGCTGGGGGCTGGAATCCGCAGCGCAGGGATGCCCAAGCTTTCTGGGCACCCCCCGCTGCAAATTGCAGCCCGCAGCCGCCCCAGAAGATGGCGCGTTCATTGAAGCGCCATCCTCTGGCGCTGAACCCCGCTCTTCCAGCGGCCCTGGTAGCGATGGCACGCTGGGTAATAAAGAGGTTAGGGCCAGCTTTGTATTATCAGCTGGCCCTAAGCCCGAAATTTATGGCGGTCACGCCAATATTAGACATGACCGCCATGAATTTCTATTAAATTGTTTTAAAAAAAACACAACACAAGGAAAATTTTTTATTAGAAATAAAAAAAAAGCCATTAGGGACTCCATCTTTAATTAAAAAAATCCTCTTCCGTCCGACGCAGTCCAAAACGCGATGTCCTCTCTGCTACATCCCCTGTGCATAAATATAGATGTCTATGCACAGGGAATAAGCAGACTGAGAACAATCTCAGCTCTGCTACATCATCTCTGTGCACAGACATTCATGTCTGTACACAGGGAATGAGCAGACTGAGAACAATCTCAGCTCTGCTACATCATCTCTGTGCACAGACATTCATGTCTGTACACAGGGAATGAGCAGACTGAGAACAATCTCAGCTCTGCTACATCAGGCAGCAGGCAGGCTCTAGGACCCTGGAGCTGGGGCAGCCAGAACACAGAGAAGACAGGATCTTATCTGTGCGAGTCAGTGATTACTTACAAAGTAAACTAGCAATGCAAATAAATGACACAACTAGGATTGCTTCAGGCTGAAGCTTCCAAGACACATCTGCGATTTGTAAATCTCACACTACTCGCTATTACTCGCTTCCCCATTCATTAACATTGGACTCGCTAGACTCGCAACGAGTAGCGAGTCCTGGGCTCGGACTCGCTACAGTCAAGCGATTCCGAGTAATTTAGGATTCGCCCATCACTACCGTGGACGTGTACTCGGCCTGGTGGTAGGAAGGAGGATCAGGTTGGGAAATGTGCGGTGCAGTATCACGGCTACTGACACTTGACCGTGTGGAAGACAGGGTGTTTGTGGAGGTGTCCATCTGACTTGAAGCATTATCTGCTATCCAAGTAACAACCTGTTGACACTGGTCTTTGTTCAAGAGCGGTGTACTGCTGCGGGCCCCAAGAATTTGGGACTGGACGTGCGAGCGAGTAGATGTGCCACTTTGTTGTTGCGAAAATAGTGCTTGCACACGACCTCGGCCTCTGCCTGCACCTCCATCACGTCCACTTCCTTGTCCCTTGCCAACGCCCTTGCGCTTTTTTCCTGTATACAGCTACAACAGTCTGGTGACTGTTCTGGTCACAGGAAAGCTGGATTTTAGACCCTGCCTGTATACAGCTAGTCAATTTTAACAGTCTGGTGACTGTTCTGGTCACAGGAAAGCTGGATTTTAGAACCTGCCTGTATACAGCTAGTTAATTTTAACAGTCTGGTGACTGTTCTGGTCACAGGAAAGCTGGATTTTAGACCCTGCCTGTATACAGCTAGTCAATTTTAACAGACTGGTGACTGTTCTGGTCACAGGAAAGCTGGATTTTAGACCCTGCCTGTATACAGCTAGTCAATTTTAACAGTCTGGTGATTGTTCTGGTCACAGGAAAGCTAGATTTTAGACCCTGCCTGTATACAGCTAGTCAATTTTAACAGTCTGGTGACTGTTCTGGTCACAGGAAAGCTGGATTTTAGACCCTGCCTGTATACAGCTAGTCAGCTCCAACAGTCTCCTGAGGACTGTTCTGGTCACTGTAAAGCTTGGACTCCGATCTGGATCACCCTGCCTATATCCTCCTAGATTAGTCCTGAGAAGGACTGTTGTGGTCAGCAGCAGTTTGCAGCCCTGCTCCGGATCTACCTATGAGGGCCGCAAATCTGTCCCTAAGCAGCAGTAGACACTCTCCCTACACTCACTGTCTGGATGGCTGTGTGCAGAGCACATCGTGGCCGGGTCTTATAAAGGCTCGGTCACGCTGTGCGGGCCGGCCAATCACTGCAACGCCACAACTAACAGGGCTGTGGCATTGCAGTGGTCTGCCAGCCAATCCCTGTATGTGGGCTGGCTTTCTAAAGAGCGCCAACATGCAGGGATGAGGACCCCGAGAACAGCATGAGTATCGCGAGATTACTCGGTGCTCGCCGAGTAGCCCGAGTACAGTGATACTCGTGCGAGTACCGAGTAGCGCAGAGCATACTCGCTCATCACTACTTCTTATCTTAGTAACATGAGATACAGGATAACAGAGCAGTCATTCTGTGCTGCTGTGAACACAAACCAAAAGTAAAGAATTCAATTACAATAGATCACAACACAGCAAGTATAGAACTTTACTCAACATCGCCATCTACTATCTGGTCAGTGTAAAGTTCTCCTTCAGTCAGATTAATTCCATAGCTGTTGCATTTGCTAAGCCTGGTTTCACATTACGTTTTTGTGCCTGTCCGTGGGATCCGACTTTGAAGGGGGATCCCACGGACAGGCACGGATCCACACGGATCCCTGCAATCGGATGGCAAATAGCCATCCTGCGGTCCCCTGTCTTTCCCTGCTTCTGCTCCTCCATCTTCTTCCCTCTCCTATTCTATGCTGTGCCTCCGCTCCTCTATTCTGTGCCCCCGCTATGCTATTCTGTGCCCCCGCTATTCTATCCTCATCTAATCCCTATCCTGTCCCCTGTCCTCTTCCCTGTGTGTAAAAAAATAAAAAAACTCCTCCCGGAGGATACATCACCTGTCACCGGCTCCCACGCTGCAACACCATCAGGGCTAAAGGACCTGTGATGATGTCACAGATCCGGTCACATGACTCGTCAGCTGACCGGATCTGTGACATCATCACAGGCCCTGATGGTGCTGCAGCGTGGGAGCCGGTGACAGGTGATGTATCCTCCAGGAGGAGTTTTTTTATTTTTTTACACACCGGGAAGAGGACAGGGGACAGGATAGGGATTAGATGAGGATAGAATAGCGGGGGCACAGAATAGCATAGCGGGGGCACAGAATAGAGGAGCGGAGGCACAGCATAGAATAGGAGAGGGAAGAAGATGGAGGAGCAGAAGCAGGGAAAGACAGGGGATACGGAGCCGACATCGGATCCGAGGTGAACTCGGATCCGATGTCCATAGGCTCCCATGCTGTGGGCCCTCGGATCAGCCTCGGATCAGCAGTGATCCAACGCTGTCCGATGTGAGTCACGGACACAAAATCGTATCAGGCTACGATTTTGTGCCCGTGATTAAATCGGATGGGATCGGATGGTGCCACAATCGGATGCCAATAGTGGCACATCCAATCCCATCCGATTCCCATAGGAAAACATGGGATCCGAATTCGGATCCGATTGTATCCGTTTTGAAACGGATACAATCGGATGACTGAAAATCGTTATGTGAAAGCAGCCTAACAAACTCGGCCAATATTGGCTGTATGAGTCAACTCTGAAAACAGGCTTTGAAAAGGCCTATCTGAAAATTGTTACTATGTGGGTAAACTATACCAATCTTGGCTGTTTGGGTTAAGTATAAAAAACAGGTTTTGTGGAGGCCTTTTTTTTTTAACATTTTTGCTGTGTGTGGTAACTCTGCCAATTTTAGCTGTTTGGGCAACCTCCCAATCATTAAAAGGACCCAGGCATGAATCACACAGGACTTGTCTGTACCTTTTTCTGACTAGACAAATACACCAGCCACACCTACCATTCCTATACTTTGCCATTCCAAATGTTTTGAGCCTCCTCAAAAACATTAAACAAAAGAAAACATTTGGCTACTGTGGTGCCCCTGCGACCAGGACGACCACAGGGTGAACTGCAGCCATACAAGGTAAGACGGTCGACTCAAAACACCCACACACCAACAGACGCCGACCCTGAGCCAATCACTCTATGTAGGGCAAGGGGTGGCGGGAGTTTAGAGAAGTGTGGATGGAGAGAGACAGACCCAGACAAGTGGGTGGAGGAACAGTAACAAAACACTGGAACACTACGCTGGGTGAGACAATCGATCGAGGAGCCCTGGAGGTAGCATGCCCAGGAGGCAGATCGACAGTAAGTCTCCCGGATAGCCTGGAGGTAGTTGCCCAGGAGGGAGCCTGCCCCAGAGAAAGAATGGGACCGATCCCCAAGCAGACACACCGCACAGCTGAACACTAAAGAATAGTGGGAGAACAACAGGCCCGGCAGCCGTCACTAATATATCTGGCTGGAGGACCCAGAGCTGAAAACCGGAGAGGTAGAAGGAGCCTGGTGAGCCCAAATTACCCCTGGGTAACTGGAGGGCTAGGCCAGGACAACGAGAGAGCCAGCTCTGAAGAGGTGAATGGGAGACTTCACAACCCTAATCACGAGACAACCCGGCATGGTACAGGGACTCTATGACCCACGACCTACCTACCACCACAGAGTAGGAAATCAGCCATCGTACTAGAGCTAGTGACCCTAAAGAAGAGGAAAGCATCACTAAAGAGCCCAGTATGGCCAGACTGAACCCGTGAGTGAGGACAGAGAGAGACAAGCAGGGCCTGAAGGGTACACTGAAGGTAGCGACGCAGAGGAACCGTCTGAGCTGCAGTTTAAACCTGGTACCTGGAGCAGTGGTAAAGAACTGTGACTGTATGATCTGTGTTGCAAAGCCACTAAGTAAAGTAACCGGTCAACTCAAAAGTGCCTGAGACTGTTTATTGTTAAACTGCAGCAGAATCCCCACCTGCGGAGCCGCCTTGTTGTCCCTGTGTGCTGGCTGGAGAAGCTACAGGAGAGACACCGGTGCAACATCCAGAATACGCAGCTCCCCACTACACCTGTCCCGAGGACATCCAGCCCTACCCGTGGAGGGCTTACCATCTACGCTGTCCCTCATCACTGTCCCCCAGCAGGAATACGCAGCGGTGGTCACCCTGACCACATACTATGGGTGGTGTCACGACGTCTGCTCCCCATGGGTTTTATAGTGGAACTTTAATAAGTGAACTTTGATAAGAGAACTTGAACTTTGAAGAAATGTGGAACTTTGACCTTTTTGCATTAAGGATTCTTTTAGCACTTTTATAAGCTAGGAGTGTTTTTTTGTTAAGTAACATTCAAGCTTGAGTCTCCCATGAAGAGAAAAATGTTATTGTTTACTGCATATAAAAATGAGCTGTGTCACTGGTAATGCCAGCGTGCGGACGCGCTGAGGTTTTGCTCCGGGGGAATGTGGCGCCCCTGCGACCAGGGCGGCCACTGGGTGAACTGCAGCCAGATGAGGTAAGACAGTCAACTCAAAACACCCACACACCGACACACTCCGACCCTGAGCCAATCACTCTATGTAGGGCAAGGGGTGGTGGGAGTTTAGAGAAGTGTGGGTGGAGAGAGACAGACCCGGACAAGTGGTTGGAGGAACAGTAGCAAAGCACTGGAAGACTAAGTTGGGCGACACAATTGATCGAGGAACCCTGGAGATTGCATGCCCAGGAGGCAGATCGGCAGTAAAGGGTATGTCACACGCGTCAATATCGCCTGCACGATCACGGCTGCACGTGACGTTGCAGCGATATTGACGCGTGTGACATACTGAATCAACCAGCGATAAATCGCTGGTTGATGATCGCCAGGTTTTTGAATCTGTTCTAAAACCTGGCGATGGTCGCCCGGTGGACACGCAGCATCGCTGCGTGTGACACCGGGAGTAGCGATATTCCAGCTCCCAGCGCCTCTCACAAGCGCTGGGAGCTGGTATCCAAGGTAAACTGCGGGTATCTAGGCAGCGCGCGCTGCCTAGATACCCGCAGTTTACCTTGGAGACCAGCCTGCTCCCGCTTCCAGCAGGCTGGCAGCGGGAGCAAGACATCGTGGAAACGATATTTAAATCGTTTCCACGATGTCTCTGGTCCATTGATCGCTGGTGAGTCTGCCTGTGTGACAGCTCACCAGCGATCATCCGTCAATGTCGTCAGCGATCATCTCACTGACGACATTGACGCGTGTGACACCCCCTTAAGTCTCCCGGATAGCCTAGAGGTATTGCCCAGGAGGGAGCCTGCCCCAGAAAAGGAAAAGGACCGATCGCCAAGCAGACATACCCCACAGCTGAACACTAAAGAATAGTGGGAGAACAACCCACAGCCGTCGCATATATATTTGGCTGGAGGACCCAGAGTTGACAACCGGAGAGGCAGAAGGAGCCTGGTGAGTCCGAATTATACTTAGTCACTGGAGGGCTAGGCCAGGACAACCAGAGAGCCAGCTCTGTAGAGGTGAATGGGGAGACTTCACGACCCTAATCACGAGACAACCCGGCATGGTACGGGGACTCTATGACCCACGACCTACCTACTGCCACGGAGTAGGAACACAGCCATCGTACTAGGGCTAGTGACCCTAAAGCAGAAGGAAGCATCACTAAAGAACCTGTGACGGCCAGACTGAACCTGTGAGCGAGGACAGAGAGAGAGACAAGCAGGGCCTGAAGGGTACAGTGAAGGAAGCGATGCAGAGGAACCATCTGAGCTGCAGTTTGAACCTGGTACCCGGAGCAGTGGTGAAGAACTGTGACTGTATGATCTGTGTTGCAAAGTCACTAAGTAAAGTACCTGGTCAGCTCAAAAGTGCCTGAGACTATTCATTGTTAAACTGCAGCAGAATCCCCACCTGCGGAGCCGTCTTGCTGTCCCTGCGTGCTGGCTGGAGAAGCAGCAGTAGAGACACCGGTGCAACATCCAGAGTACGCAGCCCCCCACTTCACCTGTCCCGGGGACATCCAACCCTACGCGTGAAGGGCTTACCATCTACGCTGACCCTCATCACCATCCCCCAGCAGGAATACGGCAGCGGTGGTCACCTTGACCACATACTACAGGTGGCATCACAACAACCTCCCTTGTAAATAACCTCTTATTGTTTGCCACATTGGGACCATGGAGCTGGGCCACGGCACCCTGACATCCCAGAGATGATACGGTCTGGCCCAAGTACCCCGGTCCCTAGTAGGTGCGACACTACCTCTTCCTCTGCTGCTTCCATCTACTGCGTCATGTCCACCTCCTCCTTCACTTGGACCTCCATCTCTTTGTTCAAGCCTTTTTATTTTTTTATTCTACCTTATATTGAAGGGGTTCTGCTCTGTGGGTAAACTATGTGAATCTTGGCTGTTTGGTTTAAGTATGAAAGCAGGCTCTATGCGGCCTTTTTTTAACATTTTTGCTGTGTGTGGTAACTCTGACAATTTTAGCTGTGTGGGCAAGCTCACAATCAGGCATGGATCACTCAGGACTTGTCTGTCCCTTTTTCTGACTAGACAAATACACCAGCCGCACCTACCATTCCGATACTTTGCCATTCAAAATGTTTTAAGCCTCCTCAAAAACATTAAACTAAACAAAACGTTTGGCTGCCTCTTCCATCTACTCCTTCACTTGGACCTCCACCTACTTGTTCAAGCCTTTTTCTTTTTTTTAATTCTATCTTATATTATTAGGGGTTCTTGACGCTCTGTGGGTCAACTGTGAAAACAGTAGAGGTAAGGCCGGTTTCAGATTTGCGTTTGCTAATGCAGCCTAATGCATGCGTACTGCATTCCTATGTTTAACATGGAGACGCACAGTAACTGTGTTTGGCTGCGTTCGCGTGCGTTTGCGTTAGCATACATTGTTTTTCCGAGCACAGAAAACGCAAATTATTGCATTTTCTGTGCGTCGGAGGATGGTTAATTTGTACACAAGCCTCCGCAAGTGCAGAAATCTTACATGCAGGCCAATGGAGACGCATTGCTGTCCGGATGACAACACATGCAAACATGTGGTTCTCTCTCTCCTCCCGTCCGCTCATCATGAATTCCTATTGTTGGACACATATATAATAGACCTCTAAGGTCGTTTCTATGTGAACGCATGTGGAGAGTCACCGCGCGTTCACATCAGTATGTCTGCGTTCAGCACTACAATTGTGTCTGCATACCAGACGCAAGCAGACCAAACACAAGTGTGAAAGCAGCCTAAATTTGAAAATTGTTGCTCCGTTAGTAAACTCTTCCAATGTTGGCTGTGTGGGTCAACTGTAAAAACAGGCTCTTTAAGGGCCTTTATTAAAATGTGTGCTTTGTAGGGGAACCCTGACAATATACGCTGCGTGGATCAACTGTTCTGTAGGGGCATTTTTTTAAATTGATGCTCTGTTGGTTAATTCTGCTAATGTTGGCTGTCTGTGTTAACTTTGAGAACAAGCTCTGTAGAGGTTTCTTTTAAAATTGGTGCTCTGTGAGGGAACTGTTCTAATTTTTGCTGTGTGTGTGAGCTTGGAAAACAGGGTCTGTTGGGGAACTGTTTTAAGCTTCACGATGGATCACGAGCGTGATAATAAATCCAAATACGAGATTTTTAACTGCAGAAGCTGTAGTGTACGCCACTGGAGCTGAAACTTAGGCTCTGTATGGGGGACTGGGAAAACACATTATCTAGGGGCCTTTCTGTAAATTGTTGCTCTATGGCAGGGGTCTCAAACTCCAGGCCTCGAGGGCCGAACACAGTGCAGGTTTTCAGGATTTCCACAGCATTTGACAGTTGGTAATCAAATGACCAACTGTCAAATTCTAAGGAAATCCTGAAAACCTGGACTGTGTGCGGCCCTCGAGGCCTGGAGTTTGAGACCCCTGCTCTATGGGGAACTCTGGCTATCTTGGATATGTGGGTCAACCATGAAAACTTGCTCTGTAGGGGCGTTTTTTTTGTAACTATTACTCTGTGGGGCTAGTCCTCCAAGCCGTGCATTGGACCACCAGCTCCATCCCAAATCCAATTACCAGCTTTTTAAATGCAGCTGTTACTGTGCAAACTACTGAAGCTGAATTTTAAGCTCTGAAGGGGAGCTGGGAAAACAGGCTTTGTAGGGGCCTTTTTGAAAATTGTTGCTCTGTGGGGGAACTCTGAAATCCATCTCTGTTGAGTTTATTCATCTACCTGCTATGTAGCCAAGGTTGCTATGGTGACAGAGCTCATTTAAGTCATTTCCCTATCCAAATGTTTTTGCAGAGAAATTGTTCTGGTTCAAGCCCCATTTTGCTTCACTTGCAGCCCCCTAGTCCTTACTACGACTATTTTACAGCCCAGAAATTTGGGGTTTCCAATGACTTGTAAGTGGTTTGGGTCCGGGGCCAAGTTTGAGAGCCTAACTGAACTTTTTTTAATTTAAAGTACCGTTGACCCCGAACATCCTCGGGTACGCTCTACACAAGTGATATGGTGTGTAAATATTACATTAATGTTAATGGACATTTTGTTCATGTGATATGTCCCCTATGTCTACCGCTTCCACTAATGACGCACATATAGTGATTACCAAACGTCCCTAGACATGTTCTTTTAAATGGATGCAGTAGGTCAACAACACTGTCAGCCACAATGCAGATGTTACTTGACAATAGCAGTACAAGCTTATAAAGTCTTATTACCAACATTTTGATTTGTATTGTTACCCTTCTGCAAAATGAGATGAATCACATCAGAAAGTAAAATTCTGCTCTGCTCGGATTAGTAAATGACCTCCACTATGGGAAATCATTAGCACAACATTAATGATGAGGTAATTTGGAGCAGCTTCCAGTTATGTTCTCAAGAAAGAGCTTTGTACAATAGGTCAGACAGGGTAATAATTGGTTTCTTCTGTATGAAAGAGACGCACATGTTGAAACGCCTTAATACACAGCACCTCATGGCTTGTGTCAGGAACAGGTTTTTAGCAAACCCTGAGCAGACATACGGTTACTAAGATGTGTCAAGGCTGTTTGCCGCTCTGTATTTTAGGAAATAATCTTGCACAATAAAAAATGCAGTGAGCAGTTTCTCGAAAGGTAATGTGGAAATCCAATTCCTATCATTAAATGTCAGACGAGACATATACTTTCCAACACATATCAGATTTATCACATTGGGAGTACATAAATTTAATCCTGACAGCGTCTTTGCAGTTCACAAGCATTTTATAGGAGTGAGGTGAATCAGACTTGAATCATTAATGCACTATTAATCTTCTTATCAAGTGAATACTTCATGCAGTGACAGCGGCAGCACCTAAGTTTTCTTTCAGTAACTTGCTGGCCGCCATCAGACTCATTTACAGATTATTTATTATTAGAACGTGCAGTGTCTGATTCCCATTTTCCATATTATTTCACTGAGGAGCAGACCCTAAATTTGGGTTTCATTTACACATAGGGCATAAATGTGTTCTCGAACACCATAAAGAACTATAATTGCACTAACTTAAAATTTATTTGGTTTTCTTAGAATGTACATGGATTTTCTTTACGATAATATTGTAATTTTAATAAAGGAGAATGTTGAGGATTGTGACATGCCCCTCCAGGGCCTTAGGATTCTCAGAACCAGGCTTTCTTGAGGCTTCATCTTCACGAGGATCACAAGGACCGAGACCCGGATCCGTGACCCTGGCAGTGTCATTAAAAGTTTGATGTGGGTGGCTCTCTCTCCTGGGAGCAGGGATCTGGCGTGGAGGGTTTAATCTGGGCAGGGATGACTGGACCTGGGGATTCTAGTGTTTTTACATGACACCACCCGCAGGTTACAGCTATATCTGGCCGCTGCTGATTGACAGTCCTCCTAGGGGTCGATGGTTGGGAGGCAGCAATGTTCTTAAGCCCTCTACAGGTAGGGATGACCCCTAGGGTGGCCAAAGGTACCTTAGTGAGTTGGTAGTAGTGTTTCTGGTGCTTTAGACGTGTTAAGAAAGTTTACTGGCACCGTGGGCTGCAGTCTTTGTTTTTTTACTCACAGTCTTTAGTGCTGCAGCCCGCTGAGGACTGGGCTTTCGGAGGCAGGGATCCAGCTATTCCCAGGTAGTAGGATGATACATAACCGGCACTCCTTCTCTGTTCTTACTATGTCGTCTCACACAGCGCTTTGCCTTTCCCTTCCTGCTTTGTGCCTCACCACACAGAGCTCTGAGCCAGTGACTGTGGGCTTCTCTGAGATGTTCCCCTGCAATGTCTCCCCTCAGCCCTATTGTTGCCACCTTTTCAGCAGATGTATGCAGTTGTTCGGCTATGACTCCATGGAAGTGCCAGAGCCTCCGGGTTGATAGGTGAGCCTGTTTGATCGTCTCCACTAGTCTTTTGGGGTTCCCGGTGCCCCTCACGGCCTAGTCACCCCACGCCTCCGCTTGACAATGGATACGAGCCCCACAGGTGGATTGCTCACTTCCCGTGCCTTCGGGACCCCCTCGTTCTCCTGGAGCTACTTGTGTTTTCTCTGCTCTCTTGGGTTAGAACTCAGGAAAAGCTCTCTCTTGCTCTAGTCCTCTAGACACTGTTCAGGCGTATTTTCTCTACCTTCCCTCCAACTCGACCTTGGTGTGCTAAGGCCTCACTCCAGCTGTTCTACCGCTTCTCCTCAGCTGGGTAACTCCCTCCTTCTGCTCACTGTTGTTCTCCTGTCGGTCTCCTGTGTTCCAGATGGTTTCCACGCTATTTATACCTCTTGTCACGTGTCCCACATCATCTACGTGTGTTCTTCCTGACTTCACTCCTTCCCGAGTGCTTCCTCCAACTAACTCTCTTCACCACCCAGCCCCACTACAATCGTTCCCAGTGTGATCTGGTTGTCCCAGCACCGATCTGTACACCACTTGCCCGTGAGTGGGATACTACACCCTAAAAGGGGTGCAGTACCTCTGTGGCAACTGGATCCACAGGGACGCCATAATTGTTCGGTGGAGAGAGTTTGGGGCCCTGACAATGAGTGAAGCAAGTTTGGAGTCCCATGTGTCTATATGAGAGAGACCTGTTAATCACTTGGAGCAGGGCAGGGAGAGATCATCCAGAAACTGTATCGGACTAGTAAGGTCTCACCCTTAAGTCATTTATTTACAGATGTTTTTTTCTGAAACATTGCATAATTTCAGAGTAAAACATACCTGATATCAATCACACCGGCAGTGTCTGATTCATGCTGCGCTTACAATGTAAGTCTATGCAACATCAAAATCAGGATCCATAGGCTTATATTGTAAAAGACACCTCCAGTTCACAGAGAACAGAATAATACCTATGTGGGAATAGCCATCACATGACTCAGTGGCGTAGGAAACCAGGGAAGGTGGTGATAAGTATAGTATAGTCTAGGGAATAAAAAATTATTAGGAATGATTCTTTAAGTATGGTTTGGTATCTTGATTTCACTGTAAAATGCCCAAACAGTGTCAAGGCCACCCGTAAGCCAACTTAGTAATTCACTGGAGAGTAGTGGATCAGATTTGTCTAGTAATGGAAAAGATCAGTTTGTGAATTCTATGTGGGCTGAACTTGAGTAGTGTGGATTGAGTATGTTTATTAATGGAAACATTTGGTTTCTTTCTCCAGAGCAAGGTCTGGAGAGTGTCTTCCAGAGCAAATAATGAGTGGATTTGAATATTGATTGTTGCTTTGGAGCAGCGATATAAAGTAGTCTAGCTATAGAAGAGGGAAACTTGTGGAACTGTGTGATTTGTCACAGAAGTGTTAGGCTGGCTTCACACCACGGTACAATCATGTCCGGGGCTGTCGCAGACCCGATTTTACTGCAATGCAGCCCTATGGGGCCGGATGGAGCCGGATAGCAAATAGCTGCCATCCGGTTTCCATCTGTCCAGGAGGATCCGGGACAATTCGGATTTTTCTCCCAGACACAAAAATGTTGCTTGCAACATTTTTGTGTCCGGGGCGAAAAACCTACCCAAATTGGATCCGTCCGGATGTGGGAGGATCCGGGAACCAGACACTGGCGGCTGAAGTTCAGCTACGCTGAACTTCAGCACCAGGGAGCTGTCCCCTGTGAAGTGGTTCAGCATAATTTCAGCAGGGGATAGCTACCTCAGCTGCGCTCTGCAGCATCCAGCTACAAACAGGACTGGAGGGCATATTTGCCCTCCCGTTATGTCTCCAAATTGGGTCCGGGGCTGTCAGGTTCACCCCGGACAGCCTGTTTCTGTCTGTTCAGTCCTGAGTTTGTTTCTGTCCTGTTTTTTCCCGGACCCAAAATCAGAGACTGCTCCGATTTTTGGCTCCAGTGTAAAAACCAGACCAAACAGGACAGAAACTAATCCAGGGCGATCCAGCATGCTTAACATGGGGGTCTACTGGCGCCAGATCCACAAGAAAGGATTGTTTCCCGAATCCGGTTTTAGTGTATTGAGCATGCTCAGTACACTAAAACTGCTCAGTTCCCTTAATTTTACTTCAACAGTGTATCTACATACACTGCTAAAGTGAAATTAAAGAGAGCAATGTGTTAAAAATAAAAAAAATACTCACCTCTCCGCCGAGTGTCCCGCGTTGCGAGGTATCCACATCCAATGGCCGCAGGACCTTAATCATCTGAACGGCGGCAACTGATCAGCTAATGAGTCACATGACAGCATCAGCTGAGCAGTGTAAATCACCCACCAAAACCGATCAGCGGGCAGGCTATTTAAAAAGCTTAGCCGATGCTGTTATGTGACACATCAGCTGATTGGGTTACCGCCCGGCCCGGTCAGCCAATTATAATCCTGCAGCCATCGGACATGGATACCTCGCATCGCGGGACACTCAGCGGAGAGGTGAGCTTATTTTAAACCATTCCTACATTGTGAAAGCGAAAGTAACAGCGCCGACACCATTTGCCTGGCTCGGCTCCTCCCAGCTCTTTCTGGGCCGGATCCTGCAAAATCACAGATCTGGACACAGAAATGGCATCAAGAGTTACCAATCCGGACCTGTCTATTCCTGTCCGTGTGGACCTGCAAAAAACAGGATCCCCATAGGCAGGAACAAAACCATGGTGTGAAGCCAGCCTTGGTCGTGTGTTTGTTGGGCATTGAAAAGACAAAAGTCCAGCTTCACGGTGTGTAGATAAAATTGTTTATTGAAAATCTACCCAAAGGTAAAACTATGACATCAAATGTAATATTAAGTATTATGCGTTTCGGATGATGAACATCTTTAATCATGATTGCATTACGACTGAAGTGAAAAGAGTAAATCGCTTTTAGGTCCTTTCTCACAGCTGCCACTGTGAACTGTGGGGTGCTGCTGGAAACATTGTACTTCCACGCTGTGGTAGTATATAATAGCTTTATTACACATTTCAAGTTCATACCAAATTCTTTTTTTAAATAAATAGACTACATACAGGTACACACACCACTTTTGTTTTTTTTTAAGTTTTGTTTCTTTAAATGGGGGACTACTCAACGACCCCTTTACACATTCTACATATAATACTTACACTTCCAATTAGTATTACATGAACAAGTAAAATCTACATCAAAGAATAAATTATATGGGACTACGTTCAACCACATATTTTTATTATTATATTAGACACAAATGAAAACCACATTACAAGGGCAAACACACAAAGGGAAAGAAAAGCAAATTGCAATCTGAATGCAGTGTAGTTACATATGTCAATGATAAAAACTTGGGCCCTATTGACTAAAACGGCCGATGTGCACGCCAGGCTTAATGAGGGCACACTGCAGAGGTCCCGTTACACTTAGCGACGCACCAGCGATCCCAACAACGATACGACCTAGTAGGGATTGCTGGATCATCGCTACTTGGTTGCTAGTGAGATGTCAAACACTAGCGACGCAGCAACGATACGGCGGTCGTTGGGACCCTGTCACTCAGACCTGTAGTATTGAGGTTGTTGGTCGTTGTCCCCATCAAACAGACACCGATGCATGCTGCCCAGCAGGAGCGCGATGATCAAAAAATGGTCCGGGACATTCCGACACGATCGGCTTTCTCACAGCGGGGGCCTGATCGCTGCTACGTGTCACACATAGCGAGATTGCTGGCGAGGTCGTTGTTGCGCCACAAAACTGTGAAGTATCAGCGATCTCGCTTAGTGTGACAGGGGCATTAGTCCACTCAAGGACTAAAGTGGCATAAATTTTAATGAATTTGCCAAGCAGGCTTCAATACACCCTGTCTCACCAAAATTCTCCCTATATTAGTAAAGCTGGCTAGGACTGGCTTAAAAATCCCAAATGGCAAAACATTTCTGTGCAATTTCATGTTACTCAAACATTCTGGACCATTTCAACGTGTTTTACGTCAAAAACTGCCAAAAACATCTTGTTGAATCAGGTTATTGGTTTACAATGACAAAATCAATTGCCGAAGTAGTTACATAGAAAAAGGACATCTTTTGGAGATGCACACGGTACATGCAAAACACAAAGGTCTAATATGGAAAAATAATTGGTGGAATATAAATTCAAGCAGGCGGAGACTTTTACAAGTACAAAAGGATGGAGGTGAATAAAATATCCTCAATAAACCTCTAGAGATCCCCATAATCATCAAGTGTCAAATATCCCAAATAGCAATAACTACCCCTACGAAAAAGAAAAACAGCCTCACCAAAGAAACACCAAGAAAGTCTCCACTCTGATTGTATATTCTACAAGAAATTCTACTTATCCGTTAGGTAAGAAAATATTTAAACTGAAACTATCTATCTTTGTCAATCAAGGGATAAATCAGAGACCTCATACAGCATTTCTAGAAGGAATCATGTTCCCTAATTCCCTAAACTCCTAATGGCAGGATTCTAAAATCCCTAATTATAATTTAGCCTTGGGATTATATTATGTTAGTGAATATGCAGCTGAATCATTATCTTGGCAAATACAGACAAAGGTTATCGTCCGATTTACTGATTATGCAAGACTGAGAATACATTACTTTATTTTGAAGGATCTGCAATACAATTATTCTTTATTGTCTATCAGTCACCATTCACTCTACTGTACTATAGGTGCAACTCAATGAATTAGAATATCATCAAATATCATTTTTTCAGTAATTCAATACAAAAAGTGAAATGCATATATAGGTTCATTACAAACAGAGTAATCTATTTCAAGTTTTTATTTCTGTTAATGTTGATGATTATGGCTTACAGCCAATGAAAACCCAAAGGTCATTATCTCAGAAAATTAAAGTATGGAGGATGAAGGATTAAAAGCTTTGCTTCTGTATTCCACGAGACATCAAAGGGTGAATATAATATTGATTTATTAGTCAATGCGTTTCTGGGCTCCCAGAAACATGGCAATATGATATTGATTTGATTTGCTTTTATAGTGGTTGTGATTCTCACAACCAGACAAGGTGAAGCCTCTGACACCTATTTAGGTAATATTTTATCTCTGAGACCCTTCATCCTCCCTACTTTAATTTTGTGAGCTAATGACCTTTGGGTTTTCATTGGCTGTAAGTCATAATCGTCAAAATTAAGAGAAATAAACACTTGAAATAGATCACTATTTGTAATGACTATACAGTGGGTACAGAAAGTACTCAGATCCCTTTAAATTTTTCACTCTTTGTCGCATTGCAGCCATTTGGTGAATTCAAAAAAGTTCATTTTTTTCTCATTAATGTTCACTCTGTATTTAATCTTGACTTAGAAAAAACAGAAATGTTGACATTTTTGCAAATTTATTAAAAAAGAAAAACGGAAATATCACATGGTCATAAGTATTCAGACCCTTTGCTCAGTATTGAGTATTTTGAGCTTGTACAGCTATGAGTCTTCCTAGGAATTATGCAACAAATTTTTCAAACCTGGATTTGGGGATCCTCTGACATTCTTTCCGTACCCACTGTAATATATGTGTTTCTCTTTATGTATTGAGTTACTGAAATAAAATAACTTTTTGATGTTATTCTAATTCGTTGAGATGGACCTATATACAGTATGTGTCACTGAACTAATAGTAAAGAGAATCTGTCACCAGGTTTTTACAACCTAATCTGAGAGCAGCATCATGTAGAGACAGAGACCCTGATTCCAGGATAATCATGTGTCACTTACTGGGCTGCTTGCTGTAATTTTGACAGAATAACTTTTATCAGCAGGAAATAATCACTACATGACTAGTAAACCTGCTGCCATGTAGTCCTCCATATTGATGAACTGTGTGTTACTCCGCCCCCATGACTTATTGACAGCTTTCTTCCTATGCACAGTGTACACATAAAGTTTCCATTCATTGGTGTAGGTGGGGTTATACATAGCTCAGCATTTAGAGAACTGGTAGATATGTAGCAGATGAAACAGAGATTCGATCAAAACTGATAATGTGATACATCCCTGGAATTATGGTCTCTGCCTCTACACATAATCCTGCTCTCAGATTAGGTAGCAAAAACGTGATGGCAGATCTTTTTTAAATTACTGTCCATTGGTGCTGTATATTGAACCTGTATCTCGTTCCAGTGTTACATAAAAAAAATACCACATTTTTAGCCATTACGTTCATGTACTTTTTGGGAAACTCAGACGTTTGTGATACCACCATCATTTATTTGGGAGCAATTAAAAACACCAATTATGGTTTAGTCTTTGTGTTTGCGCTCATCATATATGCATGGCAGGCTGTGCTGCCCCATTCTCAGTTTTCTGAAGTTCTTTGCATTTGCCATTGGTATCACCGAAGGGTAATCTCGCTGATATGCGGCAGGAATACCAACTTAAAATGTTTTCCTTGTCTTGTATCAATATTTTATAGCTTGCAATGCTAATTAATTAAAGTGAAGAATGTTTTTCCTTCGTCTTCATTATACCATACGGTAGAGAGCAACATAATCTGCTGAAAACTAAATATATATTTTATTAACCTCCCTGGCGTTACGAATAATTCTGGAATTTTATGCTAAAAGCGTTACATTTTTTTTTGTGGAAATTTTGTGTTATGTACAGTAGGGCTGCAATTCTTAGTAATTACCTGATCAAAGAAGACTCTAGTAGACCTCTCAGATGTGATAAAGTTCGAAACATAAAATCATGAATTATAATTAAATAAATAATAAAATTTTATTCAATAATCAATAATCTTATACCTGGCGGTATGATTATGTCAGGATTTTTGTACTAAGGGTACTTTCACACTAGCGTTTTTTTGTAAATCGCGGCAGATGCGGTGAAAATAACCAATCTGCCGCGCTTACCGCATAACCGCGACACAGTTGTGGCAAGCCCCATGCAATGTCTATGGGGCTTGCGGTAAGGGTGGGGCAGGTGCGGCAAGTGCGGTTTCAGCACTTGTGGCAGGTGCGGCCGCGAAAAAAAAACGCGGTCAGCTGCGTTTTTTTTGCAGCCGCACCTGCTGCAAGTGCCGGCACCGCACTTGCCGCATCTGCGGCAAGCCCCCATAGACATTCCATGGGGCTTGCGGCAACTGTGCCGCAGGTGTCGCGGTATTGCGGTAATCGCGGCAGATTCGTTTTTTTCACCGCATCTGCCGCGATTTACAAAAACCGCTGATGTGAAAGCAGCCTAAATGCGGTACCATTTTTTTTCATAACAAATTTCTTTTATTGGCCGAAATCTTATACTTTTTTTTTTCCCACCCAGTTCCGCCTCCAATGAGCCGCTGCGGCTCACAGAGACGGAACCAGGAAGTCATATGAGGCATCCGAAGGAGCTCTCACCGGCGATCGCAGCGGGGACATCGCTGGATGTCTCTGTGACAGAGGAGGGGAGAGTAACTGAGGGAAGCATCCAGCTTTCCTTGGGTGTTCCCGCCCCTCTTCTCGTCTGCAGCCCAGGCTCTACCCTAACACCCTAGCCCTAACGGCCCCGTCACATGGGGCGACGGGGCTGGAGATGTCAGCGGTGAATGGCGGGGGCGTGCATGCTCTCGCCGCCCCCGCCACCAGCGCCGTCCCCCGTTTAGACGGGGCGACTCCTCCAGCCCCGTGTCGGCAACCTCTAGGGCGACAACCCCGGCGGCGATGCAGGACAATGGGAGCCTATGGCTCCCATCGCCTGACAGGTTACTGCCGCCCGGTTACCGGTGTGCACATCGCCCCGTGATGGTCGCCAGGTTTCACAGCACTGCTGTGAAACCAGGCGACCGGCCGGGACCGGCAACATCGCCCCTTTACATGTGGCGACGTAGGGGCGATGACGCCGGCAATAGGCCACGCCCCCACATGAATGGGCAGCAATATCGCCCCCTTACCCTAATGATGCTGTCACACCTGGCGACGTCGCTAGCGACATCGCCGAAAAAGTGACGTATCAGCGATGTCGCTAGCGACGTCGCGCTGTGTAAACGAGCGGTCGCAGGTTGACAGGTTTACGGGAGGAACCGTAAACCTGTCAACCGGCGACCTGCGGTAAGGCTGGTTCGCACCGTGTGACATCGCCAGAGCGATGTTGGCGGCGATCCAGCCTATGCCGCAGCGTTGCTGCGGATCGCTCGCTGGGCTGAGCCCAGCCCAGCGGCCGATGTCACCGCCCGCATCGCTGCGGTGTCGCCGGCCGCAGCGATGCTGTGTGACAGGTGGCCAGCGATGTCGGAAGCGAGCGGGCACCTGCGCATCGCTTCCGACATCGCTGGCCAGATCGGGCTGTGTGACAGCACCATAACAATAGCCCTAACCCTAGCCCTAACCCTAAGCCTAGCCCTAACCCTAGCTCTGGAGAAGGGTGCCATATCACTCACACGGCGCCGGTGGCAACTGGCAGGTAAGACCCGATGCCCCAGCCCCCTCCCCCCGGCTCTGACAGCACCCCGGTCCTCAGCAGCAGGAGCAGGGGCAGGCAGCGGTGCTCCCCGCCGACACAGCACGGGGAGCAGGGGCGGGCGGCGGTGCTCCCCCGCCGGCACAGCACAGGGAGCAGGGGCGGGCGGCGGTGCTCCCCGCCTCCGCAGCACCGGGAGCAGGAGTGGGTGGCGGTGCTCCCCCGCCGGCACAGCACAGGGAGCAGGGGCCGCGGGTGCTGGCCACAGAGGGCACCCGCGGCTGGAGCAGGGGCTGCGGGTGCTGCCCACAGAGGGCACCCGCGGCTGCAGTGACCGCGGGTGCAGGGCACAGATGGCACCCACGGCTGGAGCAGGGGCCGGGGGTGCTGCCCACAGAGGGCACCCGCGGCTGCAGTGACCGCGGGTGCAGGGCACAGATGGCACCCGCGGCTGGAGCAGGGGCCGGGGGTGCTGCCCACAGAGGGCACCCGCGGCTGCAGTGACCGCGGGTGCAGGGCACAGATGGCACCCGCGGCTGGATCAGGGGCCGCGGGTGCTGCCCACAGAGGGCACCCGCGGCTGCAGTGACCGCGGGTGCAGGGCACAGATGGCACCCGCGGCAGGAGCAGGGGCCGGGGGTGCTGCCCACAGAGGGCACCCGCGGCTGCAGTGACCGCGGGTGCAGGGCACAGATGGCACCCGCGGCTGGAGCAGGGGCCGCGGGTGCTGCCCACAGAGGGCACCCGCGGCTGCAGTGACCGCGGGTGCAGGGCACAGATGGCACCCGCGGCTGGAGCAGGGGCCGCGGGTGCTGCCCACAGAGGGCACCCGCGGCTGCAGTGACCGCGGGTGCAGGGCACAGAGGGCACCCGCGGCTGGAGCAGGGGCCGCGGGTGCTGGCCACAGATGGCACCCGCGGCTGGAGCAGGGGCCGCGGGTGCTGCCCACAGAGGGCACCCGCGGCTGGAGCAGGGGCCGCGGGTGCTGGCCACAGAGGGCACCCGCGGCTGCAGTGACCGCGGGTGCAGGGCACAGATGGCACCCGCGGCTGGAGCAGGGGCCGGGGGTGCTGCCCACAGAGGGCACCCGCGGCTGCAGTGACCGCGGGTGCAGGGCACAGATGGCACCCGCGGCTGGAGCAGGGGCCGCGGGTGCTGCCCACAGAGGGCACCCGCGGCTGCAGTGACCGCGGGTGCAGGGCACAGATGGCACCCGCGGCTGGAGCAGGGGCCGGGGGTGCTGCCCACAGAGGGCACCCGCGGCTGCAGTGACCGCGGGTGCAGGGCACAGATGGCACCCGCGGCTGGAGCAGGGGCCGCGGGTGCTGCCCACAGAGGGCACCCGCGGCTGCAGTGACCGCGGGTGCAGGGCACAGATGGCACCCGCGGCTGGAGCAGGGGCCGCGGGTGCTGCCCACAGAGGGCACCCGCGGCTGCAGTGACCGCGGGTGCAGGGCACAGAGGGCACCCGCGGCTGGAGCAGGGGCCGCGGGTGCTGGCCACAGATGGCACCCGCGGCTGGAGCAGGGGCCGCGGGTGCTGCCCACAGAGGGCACCCGCGGCTGGAGCAGGGGCCGCGGGTGCTGCCCACAGAGGGCACCCGCGGCTGGAGCAGGGGCCGCGGGTGCTGGCCACAGATGGCACCCGCGGCTGGAGCAGGGGCCGCGGGTGCTGGCCACAGAGGGCACCCGCGGCTGCAGTGACCGCGGGTGCAGGGCACAGAGGGCTGGGCTCTGACAGCACTTTCTTCTCCCCCTGCGGCCTCACACTGAGCAGCAGCCGCGAGTATTCCCGAGTGTGACTCGGGGTTACCGCTTCTGTTAGTGAAAATTAACCCCGAGTTACACTCGGGAATACCGCTAGGAAGGTTAATGGAAACATTTCTCATCTTTTCATGTATTGCTATCCTGCAGGCAATAGACATCAAGTACAAGAATTAATTGTGAGTTCAGTGAAAAGTGCCTTAATACTTAAAGGAGAAGAACAGAACTTTCCTTAATACAGCCAAGTTACTATCTATATTGATGAATCAAAAGAAGGCTTAAAGGATACAAAAGAGACTGGTTAGTGTTGAAGGACTTCAAGTGAAGAGCAATAGTATGGTAAATTAGACTTCCAAATTTATGCTATTAATTTATCTTTTTGCTGTAATAATTGAAAAACAAATAATTTGGCTACTACCACCAATCTGTTTCAGAAGTCTCTCCCTGTCTACTCCATAGGTTAAGGCCTGGGCTATACTGTGACTTTTTATAATGCTACTGATTGAGAGACTGTAGAATAGGATAGAGTCCAGCTCAAACCACCACTAATATGGTACTGTGGAGAAAAGGGAATTATCACTAGAGAGCTAAATCTGGGACACAATACATTGAATAAAGTCCAAGGGAAAAAAATTTGGTTTTTTTGCTTTATTTCTCAAAAGTTAGGTATCCATACATGATGTCTTCATCTCAAAAGTTATGTATACTTACATAGGAAGTTTTTCCTTTTATATCCTTATACACAGTATGAGCCCCCATACAGTCCCTCTATATACAGTACAGAGCGGCCACAGGGGGAGGAGGTTAGCGCACACTTCGCATTGCACACAGTGGTCACCTCCTCCTCTGACAGTGTACCTGTCACGCGCTTAGTTTGTGCTGACATCGCTGGATGCTGCTGTATGAATTTTTCCTTTAAGGGCTGCATGGGGCATTGGTGTGAAGGTGTTGACTCCTGTGTTGTGCTCCAGAGCTGCATTCACTATTACGTTCAGCTGCTGGTTGAGTGGTTGAAGTGTGAATCACCTGGAATTCCCTCCCCTTGGCTTTAAATAGCCTTCAATCTCCTCTGTCAGACGCCATTTATAGAGTTAGTTGGCTCTTGGTTATTGAGCTGAGAAGAAGTCTTGCTGCTGTGCGGAAGCCTTTCCTGGAGTTCTATTGCTGTGGGAGAAGCTGTGATCCCTGACCCATGGGTGGAGGTAGGGGCCAATAGCCTAGGGCTACTTAGGAGTTTAGGGTACAAGGTGGCGGCTCCGAACTCCTCACCATCAGAGGTACCTCTGAGATCAGGGCGAGCCAGGGACCCCAGCATCAGGGTCAGATTAGGCTCTCCTGACACCCTTTGCCCATCACACCATCAAGTTACCTGATTCCCTCACCTCCCAAGCGTGACAGTACCAAATCCGCAGCTGTGTGAAGGAGATGATCGTTGGGAGCACTAAGCTGCAGATTTTGTACATTGTGTCAGAGGAGTAGATGAGCACTGTATGCAATGTGGTGTGTGTGCTCACCACCTCCCACTGTGGCCGCATCAGTGGAGCATCCTCCTCTCTCCCACAGCCGCCTGCTCTGTGAAGGAGATCTGCAGCACTGCACAGAGTGAGACACAGAGCGGGCTGTGGGAGAGAGGAGGATGCTCTACTGACAGCACGGCCACAGGGGAAGGAGGTGAGTGCATACACCACATTGCATACAGCGCTCATCTCCTCCTCTGACACAGTGTACTGACTCCACAGCACAGTGTACTCAGTGGTCATCTCCTTCACACAGCTGCAGATTCGGTACACTGTGTAAGAGGAGTAGCTAACTGTTGTGTGCAATAGGGGTGGGGGGTCATATTGTGGACTGTGGCGGTGGCCATGCTTGGGACTGGGAAGGGCTTGTACGAGTCTGGGGGTGGCCGGGTATGCTGAAGTTTAGTGGGGGTGGGCCTGTAGAAGTCCAAGGCGTGTTTGTAGGAGACTCGGCGTAACAACCAGCTGTGACGACCCAGGCTCCAAAATAAACACGCCCTCTAGTCAGTCTCCTGCAGACGCAATATAATGATATCTCAGTAACACTGCAAAGATGTTGACAGGGTGTTAATTACAAACTGTCAACATTTTGCAGCCTTGATACACATATAATTATACAAAAAGACCAGACAACCCCTTTAAATTAAGAGATTCCAGAATACATACTGTAGGCACCGTGTTCATGATTGCATTGTTGAATGCATTGTTTGAAATGATTCGGAATAAAAGGGTAGGTCGATTAATTTTTAATTTGCAAAACAATATATAATTAGGTTGCCAATTAGGCTAATCCCAATGAGATTTCAGAAGTTCACAGGGGTGTCATGTAAGAATTGGTATTTTAATCTCAGTTTGCCTCTCCATTTGCAGAGATACTGCTGATCCAGTGCACCTTGAGGCTTTAGTGCAACTCCTCATTAGGAAAGCTGCCTGTGCCTATATTTAGCTTCTGCATAAGTAAAGGCACGGTTCTGTGTTGATGAATATGTATGAATGGGGTTGATTCAATTCTGTCAGTGAACATGCAGGTAAAATCCACACAAAGAAAGTTTCACAGAAAAGGAAAGAACAAAACCTCACAACTAACCATGTGATCCAGTAAAGCAGGGAAGACAGAAGATGCTTAAGTACAAGGATCTGAAAGCACCCAGGAGATTAGACTGACAGCTCCGGAGTCAGCAGGTAGTAGATTCTCAAATATAGAGATACATGGTTTCTGCTCTTTAGTAAATTAAGCCCTCTGTGACTTAAAAGGAACAGAGACAACAAGGCACGAGATGTACTGGACAAAGCTTCTGTAGAGTTACATTCTCGACTTTTGTATGACATAGTAGCCAAATGTAGCTTTGGCTTTATTTCTCATGAGACCTCTATGAAGTGAACTCTGCCGTACTAACCTCATTTCCAAAAAAGTTGTCAACATTGGGTAAAACAAAAGAAAGCAATGATTTGGAAATTTCATATAGCCATATTTCCTTCACAAAAGAGCATAGATCACAAAGCAGAAGACCATTCATGTGTTTCATAGAACATCTTGGTAACTTATAACATGAAAGTAAGGTTAATAATACAACTTTCATTACAAAATCTTACGTTTTACTCAATTTAGTTGATGAAAAATTGAATATAACCCCACATCAAAAACTACTAAATCTAGTGTTTTGTATGACCTCGATGATTTTTAAGGACAGTACCAAGACTAGGCATAGAATGAAAACGTTAGTGACATATTGCAACATTTATCTTTTTCCATTTTGTCAAAAACGACCTCTTTGTGATCGTGGATGCTGGATGGAGAGTGATGACCAACTTGTCTCTTAACAATTCCTGCATAGTGTTTCTGCCACTTGGCCACTGAATCACCTTCACCCTAGTCTTCTTCAGAGACACAGTAATGGCCTTAGATATGTATTTTGGATCGTTAGAGAGAAAAGAGGAGGAATGAAGTACACATGGAGTGATATTGAAAGGCACAATTAAGAATGGAGTTGTGGAATTGGTCTCCTGAAAAGGTTGTGACTGTCACAACTCTAATAATAGCGCAAGAATATTACAGCTGCTGTAGTCCCATCAGAAAATGAAGGTAAACCCTCTTTTGCATATCAATTAGCAGAGAGTGATGTTTCAAAGTAGACCCTTCTAATAGAGAGGAAGCAGTTTCAGGAAGGAAACAGTAAATTTGTAGCGTGTATTTTTACACATTTTGTGCTCTACCCAATCACTTTTTCAAAAATAAACTACATAGAATAATCGGATTGTTCTATGTAGTCTGTTTTTGAAAAAGCCATGAAATTACTATTGCCATCCTGGAACTCTCTATAGTAGCGTGCGCTACTTTGAAACATCAACTATTTTCGATCATTGTCATCTTGGAAAAGTGCATGTCTACCAAGGGCACAATGTGATGGTTGCATCTTGGCTGTTAATTAGGGATGAGCGAGTATACTCGCTACTATTCGGAACTCGCCGAATAGTAGCGGTATTCGGGTACTCGCTACTCTCCGAGTATCTTATGATTACTCTGGAGTAGCGAGTAGTCCATTCACTTTCGCAGTGTATCTATAGATACACTGCGAGAGTACCCTAAAAGTGAATAAAAGTTGTTAAAAATAATAAAATTACATACTCACCTGTCCTGCACCGGGACCGGCAAAGAAGACCTCGGGACCGTCCCAGAAGACCTGCGATCACCGGACGACAAGGACCTGTGACTTCCAGCCAATCAGATGGCCAGTAGCGATCTGGCAAATCAGATGGCGAGACGTCACAACCATGTGATCGCTAGCGGCCACCTGATTGGCCAGATTGCAAGGTCCTGGCAGTACACCTAGGACCTTGCAATATGGCCAATCAGGTGGCCGCTAGCGATCGCATGGTTGTGACGTCTCGCCATCTGATTGACCAGATCGCTACCGGCAATCTGATTGGCTGGAAGTCACAGGTCCTTGTCATCCTGTTATCGCAGGTCTTCTGGGACGGTCCCGGGGTACTTTTAGGGTACTTTCGCAGTGTATCTATAGATACACTGTGAATGTAATCGGACTCACTATACTCGCAACGAGAACCGGGACCTACTCGTTGCGAGTATAGCGAGTCCGAATATAGCGGTACTCGCTCATCCCTACTTTTAATATAGAGCATCTGTGAATTCATGACACCATCAATGAAATGTAGCTCCCCGACACCAGCAACACTCAATCAGTCCCACGTAAGGACACTGAGACTATCTTATTTCACTATAGGCACTATGAATTTAGAAACCACAAACACTCATTGGAGTAATTTAATCTATTTTCAGTACTTTTTCATGTAATTTCAGTACTTTTTGCGCAAATGTTGCAACATCTTCTGGAAACATGCCATATTTTGTTGTAAGAAGGCACTAAAAAGGTTAAAACCAAGACCATTTTGGACTTCGCACAAAGTTTATGAACCTTAAGTGTCAGTTTGATTTTCATTTGGTGCAAAACAATGACAGCTAATACCACAAGACAGGATAAGTGAATTAAAAATTGCAAATGAATCACGGCCAGAAACTTTTTTATATCAAAATATATGATATAGTGCATGTTCTCGATATCTAAACAGATTGAAATACACAATACTCCTTCCAATATAATTTAATATACATCAATGTGATGTATGGATGATCGTAATTCTCAATATTTTATTGTTTGTACCAGTTTCATAAATCATAGAATATGGTGTTGTTACCCCTTAGTAGTGCTTCACTACCCTCTTGTTTTCCTTTCTTACCTATGTGTTGATATTCTGTAAGTTTAACTTATGGAAAAAAGTTTGGCAGTTGAAATAGTAAAGACAGATATTATGAGACATGACATTTTGTCTGTAATTGATCGCTTATCAATAGGGCAGTATCTCATACTTGTCTGCAAATAGTGAGAGGCTGAACCCCAAAGTTACAGACATATGCGACCTTCTCCCTTCCAACAGATGGAGGGACAAAGCATTACTGATCTTTCACTGACTGCCCAATAATAATACTTTTCTAGTAATTGGTCCCTCCGGGATGTGTTAGTTGGGAAGACTTTTTCTCCATGTTTTGCTTGACCCTTAGTGTCTTTCACGTGTATTTGACCAAGTCTGAGCAACTTATTATATTCAACCTTCAACAATCACTAGTCCATGATATCTAAAGCAAAGTTAAAAAAAAAAAAGTATACTGAATTTTAAACATTAACAACAGCAACATAGGGGGTAGATGAAAATCTTGATCTCGTATGAAAGTTGATATGACGCTGCAGAGTCCTTAAACATAGTACAGTGCGCAAACAGTTCTATTACTATGATCATTCATTCCCCTCCAAATTTCCTGATTTTTTGTGTAGCAACACTGAATCACACTTCGTTAAATCAGTCTTTTATGGCAGTGATCAGCAGATTCCTAACCCCTTAACGACTGCAGATATGCATTAAAACTGAGGACAATCAGGGACCTTATTCCCTCATTGCTGTTTTAAAGTGGAGACAAGTAATAAGCAAAAAGTGGCCTCCCACAGGCAAAAAATCCTGTGTGTGACAGCTGTATATGACATCTGACACCCTGCAGCATCGGTCCTGACCAGATTTGGAGCCAATCAGTGACGATTAACCCCTTAAATTCAGCAGCTTCTAAGTGGTTGAATGGGGGTCAAATGACTCCATCACCCCCCATGATAATACCAGTTGCCAATGATTGCCATGGTACCCTGAGGTCATTTGGTGGCATGAGGGTACAGTGCCTGTTAGAGCCTGCTATAAGTAGAGTCTAACAGGCTCTGTCAGAGAGTTATATAAAAGATGATGTCTGTAAAGTGCTCTGGAATTAATAGCGCTATATAAGGCTGCGTTCACACGCCACGTAATTGCCACACTATTTTACTCCGCACTTGTCCCCCCAAAAGTGCGTCGGCGTCTGCGTTCCTGGCAAAGTGAATAGACTTTAACTTTTGCCGTTCAGACGCTGCGTAATTTAACGTCACACTTTTGTGGGAGAAAGTCCATGCATAAAAAGAATGAACATGTCAAATGTTTGCGCTTTTTAACACGCACTCTCTCACATAGGCCCCATTATAACCGCTGGAATTACACATTGCCATTCAGACTATGCAAAATTCCAACGCCTATAATCACTGGAGAAATAGCAGGATGTGATGTCACATGGGGAGGAAGAATTCTGTGTTCCTCCCTGCGTGTGACATGTGTGTTACATTTGCTTTAGCAGTGTTAGCACTGCTAAAGCGAAATAAATAAAGAAATAGTAGTAAACATTTTAAAAAATGAATACTCACCTCTCCGCAGACTATCCCGGGAAGACGTCCACGTCCGATCGCTGCCAGGACCTGAATCAGCTGACTGGCGGCAACCGACAAGCTGATGTGTCACGTGATAGTATCAGCTGTTGATTTAAATCACCCGCCGGTGGCTAAACATAGTAACATAGTTTTTAAGGTTGAAGGAAGACTTTAAGTCCATCTAGTTCAACCCATAGCCTAACATGTTGATCCAGAGGAAGGCAAAAAAAAAACCCCATGTGGCAACACTAAGCTCCACATTGGGGGAAAAAATTCCTTCCTGACTCCAGATATGGCAATCAGACTAATTCCCTGGATCAACGCCCTATCAAAGAATCTAGTATGTATAACTGGTAATATTATAGTTTTCAAGAAAGGCATCCAGGCCCTTCTTAAATGTTAGTAGTGAGTCACTCATTACAACAGCATGTGGTAGAGAGTTCCATAGTCTCACTGCTCTTACAGTAAAGAATCCGCGTCTGTGATTATGATTAAACCTTCTTTCCTCCAGACGTAGAGGATGCCCCCTTGTCCCAGTCTCAGGCCTAAGAGTAAAGAGATCATTAGAAAGGTCTCTGTTCTGTCCCCTCATATATTTATACATTATTATAAGATCACCCCTAAGCCTTCGTTTTTCCAAGCTAAATAACCCCAAGTTTAATAACCTGTCTTGGTATTGCAGACCCCTTAGTCCTCTAATGACTTTTGTCGCTCTTCTCTGGACCTGCTCTAGTTCAGCTATGTCTTTCTTATACACCGGAGACCAGAATTGTACACAGTATTCTAAGTGTGGTCGCACTAGTGACTTGTATAGAGGTAAAATTATGTTCTCCTCATGAGCATCTATGCCTCTTTTAATGCATCCCATTATTTTATTTGCCTTTGCAGTAGCTGCCTGACACTGGCCACTAAATGTGAGTTTGTCATCTACCCATACACCCAGGTCTTTTTCAGTGACAGTTTTGCCCAGTGTTTTACAATTAAGCACATAATTATACCTTTTGTTTCCTCTGCCTAAGTGCATGACTTTACATGTATCCCCATTAAAGCGCATTTGCCATTTAGCAGCCCAAGCTTCTAGTTTACATAAATCCTCCTGTAATATAAAATTGTCCTAGTCTGTATTGATTACCCTGCAGAGTTTAGTGTCATCTGCAAATATTGAGATTCTACTCTGTATGCCCCCTACAAGGTCATTAATAAATATATTAAATAGAAGTGGGCCCAACACTGACCCCTGTGGTACCCCACTGTTAACTGTGACCCATTCTGAGTGTGTTCCATTAATAACCACCCTTTGTTTCCTATCACTAAGCCAGTTCTTAACCCACTTACACATATTTTCCCCTATCCCCATTGCCCTCATTTTATGTATCAACCTTTTGTGTGGCACCGTATCAAAAGCTTTTGAAAAGTCCATATACACCACATCCACTGCATTTCCTTGGTCCAGTCCAGAACTTACTTCTTCATAGAAGCTTATCAGATTAGTTTGACAGGAACGGTCCCTCGTAAAACCATGTTGATAATGGGTCATGAGGTTATTTTTGTTCAGATACTCCAGTATAGCATCTCTTAGAAAACCCTCTAGGATTTTACCCACAGTAGAGGTTAAGCTTACTGGCCTATAATTTCCAAGTTCAGTTTTTGTCCCCTTTTTGAATATTGGCACCACATTTGCTATACGCCAGTCCTGTGGTACAGACCCTGTTATTATGGAATCTTTAAATATTAAAAATAATGGTCTATCTATGACTGTACTTAATTCCTGCAGCACTCTGGGATGTATCCCATCCGGGCCCGGTGATTTGTCAATTTTAGTGATTTTTAGACGATGCCGTACTTCCTCTTGGGTTAAGCAGGTGACATTTAATTGAGACTTTTTGTTATCACTGATCATATTGTCTGTCATGGGATTTTCTTGTGTAAATACTGTTGAAAAAAAGTCATTTAGCATATTGGCTTTTTCCTCATCCTCATCCACCATTTCACCCAGACTATTTGTAAAGGGGCCAACACCATCATTTTTTAGTTTCTTACTATTTATGTAGTTAAAAAATATTTTGGGATTCTTTTTACTTTCTCTGGCAATGAGTCTCTCTGTTTCAATCTTTGCTGCCTTGATTTGCTTTTTACAAATGTTATTTAATTTTCTGTATTTATTTAATGCTTCATCACTACCTACTTGCTTTAATTCCCTAAATGCTTTCTTTTTGTCACATATTGCACTTCTTACCGCTTTATTTAGCCATAGTGGTTTCCTCCTATTTCTAGCATGCTTATTCCCATAGGGTATATATTGTGCACAGGTCCTATTCAGGATGCTAATAAACATCTCCCATTTGTGTTGTGTACTTTTATGTCTCAGGACATCGTCCCAGTTTATTGCACTAAGATCATCTCTCAACCGTTGGAAATGTGCCTTCCTGAAGTTTAGTGTCCTTGTGGCCCCTCTACTACACGTCTTAGTAAAGGATACTTGAAAGCTTATTAAGTTATGATCACTGTTACCCAAGTGACCTCCAACCCGTATATTTGATATGCGGTCTGGCCTGTTGGTTAATATTAGGTCCAGCAGTGCCCCCCTTCTTGTTGGGTCCTGAACCAGTTGTGAAAGGTAATTGTCTCTCATAGTTTTCAAAAACTTATTACCTTTGCTGGAACTGCAGGTTTCTGATCCCCAATGTATTTCAGGGTAGTTGAAGTCCCCCATAATAATGACTTCTCCCTGAGTCGCTGCTTCATCTATTTGCTTTATGAGGATATTCTCCTCCACTTCCATTATTGTTGGAGACTTATAACAAACCCCTATCAGTAATTTATTATTTTTTTCCCCCTCCCCTTATCTCCACCCACAGGGACTCTACATTTCCATTAGATTCACCTATATTATCACGCAGGATGGGTTTTAAGGATGATTTTACGTATAAACATACACCTCCTCCTCGCCTATTTGTACGGTCATTTCTGAACAGACTATAGCCCTGTAAATTAACAGCCCAGTCATGGCTCTCGTCCAGCCAAGTCTCCGAAATCCCCACCATGTCATAATTATTTTCCAACAAAATCAATTCTAATTCCTCCATTTTGTTGGTGAGGCTTCTGGCATTAGTGAACATGCACTTTATGTATCTCTCTTTACCTCTCTTCCTTCCTACTAGATTGACTGTTCTAACCCCACCCCCCATGCCACCCCCAATTTTATTACTTGTGCCCAGGTTACTGTTTACACTATCTTCCCCTCCTATACAATGAATACCCTCCCCCCCAATACCTAGTTTAAACACTCCTCCAACCTTCTAGCCATTTTCTCCCCCAGCACAGCTGCACCCTCCCCATTGAGGTGCAGCCCGTCCCTAGCATAGAACCTGTAGCCAACAGAGAAGATGGCACAGTTCTCCAGGAACCCAAACCCCTCCTTCCTACACCAATTCCTGAGCCACTTATTTATCTCCCTAATCTCCCATTGCCTCTCTGGTGTGGCACGTGGTACAGGCAGTATTTCAGAGAATACTACCTTGGAGGTCCTTGCCTTAAGCTTGCAGCCTAATTCCCTGAAATCATCTTTAAGGACCTTCCACCTACCTCTAACTTTGTCATTTGTGCCAATGTGCACCATGACCGCTGGGTCCTCACCAGCCCCTCCCAGTAATCTGTCAACCCGATCAGCGATGTGCCGGACTCGAGCGCCAGGTAGGCAGCACACTGTTCGACGATCCCTGTCTTTGTGACAGATTGCCCTATCTATTCCCCTAATAATTGAGTCCCCCACTACCAGCACCTGTCAGCTGATTGGTTTAGCTGCCAGCAGGTGATTTGGGTTACCGCCGGTCAGCTGATTCAGGTCCTGCGGTGATCGGATGTGGACGCTTCACATCGCGGGATACTCGGCAGAGACGCGAACATTTAATTTTATTATTTTTAACCCTTGCTTTCTTTTATTTCACTTTAGCAGTGTATGTACATACACTGTTAAAGTGAAAGTACATAGATGTCACACAGGAACAGGATTATTCCTGCCCCGTGTGACATCACTTCCTCCTGCGCTTTTGGGGAAAAAGCGGTGTAAAAAAAAGCGGTGTTTGAAAGGAAGCACTTTTTTTTATTGACGCTAAAAAGCGCAGCAGCAAAATGCGGAAAAATATGCCTGTGCAGAAAAACCACTGCAAAAGCGCGGCGTGTGAATGCAGCCTAAGTGAGTAAAATTAATAAAATTTTAAAAAAAAAGGTTAAAAAAGGAAAAAAAAAAACCATAGAAAAGAAGTGCGCACAAATCTTTCATTACCATTTTGACATTAAAAACACAGCCTTCCTGTTAAAACAAGAATAAACTAAAAAACGTAAACATAAGTGGTATAACCACATCTGGAAGACCTGATCTATAAAACTGTCATGCTTTTTATTACGCATGACGAAAATCATAAAAAAGTTCATCTAAAAACATGCCCTAAAACAGTGATGGCGAACTTATGGCACGCGTGCCAGAGAGGGCACGCAGAACCGTCTCCGCTGGCACGCGACCTCGCCTCTGCACTGTGGCTTTGAACTGCCGGCACTATGGCACCAGCAGTTCAAAGCCGTCATGTCAGAGCGGAGGAGACATTTCTCCTTCCTCCGACACTCTTTTCTAGCCCCGCCTGACGTGATCGCGATCATGTGACGTGATTGGCGTCATGTAACCGCAGGGAGGAGAGAGCAAGCAGTGGAAGCAGGAGTTCTACAGTAGGTGAGTATGATCTTTTTTTTTTTTCTTTTTTTTTTTAGGTATGAATCACATCCAGTATGGGGCATAATGGGGCAATACTACAGGAGGGGGCATGATGGGGGAAATACTACAGGAGGCAATACTACAGGAGGGGGCATGATGGGGCAATACTACAGGAGGGGGCAATACTACAGGAGGGGGCATGATGGAGACAATACTACAGGAGGGGGCAAATACTAAAGGAGGGGGCATGAAGGGGAAATACTACCTGGAGGGGGCATGATGGGGCAATAATACTAGGAGGGGGCATGAAGGGGCAATAGTACCAGGAAGGGGCATGATGGAACAATACTAGCAGGATGGGGCATGATGTGGCAGTACTACCAGGATGGGGCATTACTACATGGAGAGGGCATGATGGGGCATTACTACAGGAGGGGGCAATACTACAGAAGGGGTCATGATGGGGCAACACTACAGGAGGGAGCATGAGGGGGCAGTACTACTGGAGGGGGCATGATGGGGTAATACTACATGAGGGGCACGATGCTAGCAATACTACAGGAGGGGGCTTGATGGGGCAATACTACAAGAGGGGGCATGATGCGGGCAATACTACAGGAGGGGGCTTGATGGGGCAATACTACAAGAGGTGGCATGATTGGCAATACTACAGGAGGGGGCATGATGGCGGCAATACTACAGGAAGGGGCATGATGGGGCAATACTACAGGAGGGAGCATGAGGGGACACTACTACTGGAGGAGGCATGATGTGGGCAATACTACAGGAGGGGGCTTGATGGGGCAATACTACTGGAGGGGGCATGATGGGGGCAATACTACCTGGAGGGGGCATGATGGGGAAATAGTACCAGGAGGGGGCATGAAGGGACAATAGTACCAGGAGGGGGCATGAAGGGGCAATAGTACCAGGAGGGGGCATGATGGGGCAATACTACCATGATGGGGCATTTCTACATGGAGAGGGCATGATGGGGCATTACTGCAAGATGTGGACATGATGGGGCATTTCTGTAAAGAGGGGGCAGGATGGGGCATTACTACTAGGAGTGGACAGGAAGCAGACATAACTGCTAGGAAGGGGTGGGATGAAGTATTAGTACACGGGACAATGATGGGGCTTTAATACAAGATGGCAGGATTTGAACATTACTGCAAGACTGGGCACTACTGCAAGGTGACAAGGATGAGGCACATTACTACAAGAAGGGGGCCTAGATGGGGACATAACTGCAAGGAGAGGGTTAGGATGGAGCACATAACTACAAGGAGAGGGTCAGGACGGAGCACATAACCTCAAGGAAAAGGACAGGATGGAGTGCATAACTACAAGGAGAGGGTCAGGATGGAGCACATAACTACAAGGAGAGGGTCAGGATGGAGCACATAACTTCAAGGAAAGGGACAGGATGGAGCGCATAACTACAAGGAGAGAGTCAGCATGGGAGCACATAACCTCAAGGAAAGGCACAGGATGGAGCACATAACTACAAGGAGAGTGTAAGGATGTAGCATATAACCTCAAGGAAAGGGACAGGATGGAGCGCATAACTACAAGGAGAGGGTCAGGATGGAGCACATAACCTCAAGGAAAAGGACAGGATGGAGTGCATAACTACAAGGAGAGGGTCAGGATGGAGCACATAACCTCAAGAAAAAGGACAGGATGGAGCACATAACTACAAGGAGAGGGTCAGGATGGAGCACATCACTACAAGGAAAAGGACAGGATGGGGCACATAACTACAAGGAGAGAGTCAGGATGGAGCCCATAACTTCAAGGAAAAGGACAGGATGGAGCGCATAACTACAAGGAGAGGGTCAGGGTGGAGCACATAACTACAAGGAGAGGGTCAGGATGGAGCACATAACCTCAAGGAAAAGGACAGGATGGAGTACATAACTACAAGGAGAGGGTCAGGATGGAGCACATAGCTACAAGGAGAGGGTCAGGATGGAGCACATAATCTCAAGAAGAGGGTCAGGATGGAGCACATAACTTCAAGGAAAGGGACAGGATGGAGCACATAGATACATGACAGGGACTAGGATTTCAGTGTGGAATCTGCTTTCATTCCATGACAAAATCTATCTCCTATCTAATGTTCTGCATTTTTTTTCCATTCAGATTAATCCACCTGCTGTGTCTGGAAAGGGCAGTGGGAGCGGATGACCGCACACATGAGCTGTCTGACCACTGATGAAGAGAAGAGAAGGTTGCAAAGGTAAGTTTAAAAGCAAATAATTGTTTAAAGAGAACTGACAAGTAAACCCGGTGAATCCTGTCTGTGTGTCCATGTTTGATTCCAGGGATAAAGAACTGTTTAATTACCTTTCCATTCCTGTCAGGAGCAGCACGACCCGCGGCTGGCTCATCCATCTAGCTGCAGCCCATCCATCCTCCTGGCAGAAGAAGAGCTGCAGCGGTGGTCCCATCATTGACCACACACCGTGGGTGGAGTCACGACAAACTGTATCCTTTGTATATATCTCCTTTTACTTGTGTGAACCCGGGACACGGTCCGGACCAGGACTTCCATGACATCCCCAGCAGCGACCCGGTCCGGTACCGAGTACCCCGTCCCAGTGTGGCTCCACATTTGGAGGATGTGGCAGCCTAACAGAAGCTTCCAAATATTATATATAGTCCAGCACAGTATCCAAATAATATATATAGCCTGGCACAGCCTCCATATACCCCAGCAGCAGCCTCTATATACCCCAGTACAGCCTCCATATACCCCAGCACAGCCTCCATATACCCATGGAAGGATGGAAGCAGTTACCACCTCCAATCTATGCTACAATATATGCTACAAAGAAACACAATCTGACCAGAATCCCCTGTCACATAGACGTGCGCCTGCTCTATGGGGGCAAAGGAAGCCAGAAAGACTCAAACGAGCGACAACAGAGAAGAATCATTTCTGCAAATTGCATACCATAATTATTTTGATTAAAAAAAAAAAGATAGTAAAATTTTCATAAAAGTTGACATACAGTCATATGAAAAAGTTTGGGCACCCCTCTTAATCTTACTCATTTTTTTTTGTTTAAAATTGGGTTTTTGCAACAGCTATTTCAGTGTGATATATGTAATAACTGATGGACACAGTAATATTTCAGGATTGAAATAAGGTTTATTGTACTAACCGAAAATGTGAAATTTGACAGGTGCAAAAGTATGGGCACCTCAACAGAAAAGTGACATTAATATTTAGTAGATCCACCTTTTGCAAAAATAACAGCCTCTAATCGCTTCCTGTAGCTGTTAATGAGTTCCTGGATCCTGGATGAAGGTATTTTTGACCATTCCTCTTTACAAAGCAATTCCAGTTCAGTTAAGTTTGATGGTCGCCGAGCATGGACAGACCGCTTTAAAACATCCCACAGATGTTCAATGATATTCAGGTCTGGGGACTGGGATGGCCAGAACATCGTAATTGTTCCTCTGCATGAATGCCTGAGTAGATTTGGAGCGGTGTTTTGGATCATTGCCTTGCTGAAAGATCCATCCCCGGCGTAACTTCAACTTTGACACTGATTCTTGAACATTATTCTCAAGAATCTGCTGATACTGAGTGGAATCCATGCGACCCTCAACTTTAGCAAGATTCCCGGTGCCGTCATTGGCCACACAGCCCCAAAGCATGATGGACCCTCCCCCAAATTTGACAGTGGGTAGCAAGTGTTTTTCTTGGAATGCTGTGTTTTTGTGGCCCCATGCATAATGCCTTGTTGTATGACCAAACAACTCAATCTTCGTTTCATCTGTCCACAGGACCTTCTTCCAAAATGAAACTGGCTTGCATCACTCTGCAGAACTTTCTGGACTTAGAGAACATCAAGAACCACAAAATGTAGGAATTTGCAGAGTCAGGGGGCTTTAGTTATTACGGGGTGTGAAGACAGGAGAATAAGCGCTACTTGTGATTACATTGCCTTAGTTTGAGAGTGCACCATACATAATTGGGCAGGTCATATGGTAAGAATTGTTCAATTACATGCAAACTACATGTGACGTCCACATGATACTCAGGAGACAGGAAAATTAGCTTCATAATACCAAAGATATTTATTGAAGCAAGTAAAACAACAGAGGAAAAGGTATCTGAGGGGCAGACCCTCTGGATCACAACACTGTACTGCATAGTGGAGCACCGGCAAAGGTCACCCCTATACAGGGATTCCTCCTGTTTCAACACCAAGGTGGCCTGAATGCCACGAATCCCGGAACAGAAGGACAACCCATACTGACCGGATAGGAGTAACTGGAATACTGGCTCTGTCGGTGGAGTGGATCCTGGAGGCTCCGTGTAATCTTAGAAAGGCTTTTCCAGCCTGGAGTTGGATCCAGAGTGTCCAGAGGGATCCAGGATGGAGAACAACCAACAGACGATTCTGTGGAGACAATGGTGTTTATATAATCCAAAGCAACAGACTTCCAAATGCAGAGCACAAAAGAGTGAGAACTGAGCAGGAGGCAAGATCATCAAGACTGATGATGTTGCCCAGGCATCTCCCAAAAGGGGAGGATGCCTTTTATGCACAGAGCATCAGAGCAGAAACAGCCCTACTAGAGAACAGATGCTCTGCTGCTTTAAGTATGTGCAGGAAGAGGGGCGTGGCTACTAAGAGCATTCCCAGAAGACCTGTCAAGGGAACGCAGGTTCCTAGCAGAGAAAGGAGCTGCAGATTGACTGGAGCCACGGACAGGGTGAGCAGTATGTGATAAGCGCCTATCTCCCTACACAGTGTATACCGGACCCGCAACCAAGGGCTTGACAGTGGTCTCCCCCTTATGCCCCCCATTCTGCAAACCTGCCAGGAACGTCCTAAGTAGGTCAGGGGCATCAATGTTCTCCTCAAGCTCCCAGGATCTTTCCTCAGGACCATATCCCTTCCTATCGACCATAAAGAGCATCCTGCCACCTCTCTTCTGCATGGCCAGAATGTCCTTAACTTCATAGACTTCTTTGGAAGTGATGGGAGAAGGAGAACCATTGGCTTCAAAAGGGAGACATGGAAGGAGTGATGGATCCATAAGGAGGTAGGCAACTTCAAACGGTAGCACACATCATTGATCCAGTGGAGAACTTCAAAGGGACCAATGTAACGAGGTGCCAGCTTGTAAGAAGAAACCTTAGGATGGATGTATCTGGAAGACAGCCATACCTTATCACTGGGTTGGAAAGGCGGTGGATCCAGACGTCTCTTATCCGCATGTTCTTTGGTACAACTTGAGGCCTACTCCAGTGAAGTCCTGGTCTCTGTCCAGAGCTTCATGAAGTCCTCGACCAGGGACTCAGTCACAGGATTGCCGGAAGCAAGAGGCAATGGAGTCGGGATCCTAGGATGCTGTCCATACACAATGAGAAATGGAGAGTTAGAGGAAGACTCACCGACATGGTTGTTGTAGGAATACACCGCCCATGGTAGCAGGTCGGCCCAGTCGCTGAGATGACCACTTACGAAGTGTCATAGATAGTTGGTGAGGACTTGATTTTACTCTCTTCACTTGGCTGTTTGGGAATGGTAGGCTGAGGAGAAGTCCAGGGTGACACCCAACAATTTACAGAGGGACAGCCAGAATCAGGAGATGAACTGAACTCCTGTGTTGGAGATAATGTGGAGCGGAAGTCCGTGAAGTCGAAGGACATGCTGAATGAAGAGTTTAAGAGTGAAAAAGAGACCAGACAGCGGAGTGAAGTGTCCCTTCTTGGAGAACCGGTCAACTACAACCCAGATGACAGTACTACCGGACGCTGCAAGCAGATCCGTAATGAAGTCCATGGCAATGTGTTGCCAGGAAGTAGACAGAATTGGGAGTGGGAGAAGGCGACCGGCTGGCAGTTTCTTGGGTGTTTTATTATGAGTACAGGAGGGACAGGCTGCAACGAAGTCCAGAACATCTTGGTGCAAGGTGGACCACCAGTAGTGTCGAGATATCAGCTGAAGTGTCTTCTTCTGACTGACATGGCCAGCAAGTTTAGAAGAATGACGCCAACTTAAAACTTGCTTCTTGTCTCTTTCAGTTACAATGGTCTTACAGGGGGTGGAACTGTGACAGCCTGACTGGAGCCACAGTAATCATCCTAGATGGTTCAATGATATGCTACAGCTCCTCTTCAAGGTCATCTGACAGAAAAGTGAATATAAAAAATAATAATCATTGCGCCAAACAGTTCTAAAAGAGCCTAACGTGATAACTATTATTTTTATTATGCTCACTCACCTTTTCTTGTTGTGCCCAATCTGCACAACAAGACTGTAGGCTCAATGGTGAGGGAGCAGCTGTAGATCCTCTCCCATCGGCTCCTTCCCAGGCTGACAACGTGATGGAAAAAACTTTTCTTCGATACAGGCCCCGTGACCGTGACCGTGAAAGAGCACTAGTACTAAGAATGGCACTAATTATTGTTGTAATTTAGTGACCACCTACAATAAATCCCATAGAAACATATATGTTATGATAAAGAAATATTGGTTCATTTTGTTAAGTGACCCTGTACTTTCCAAAATAATTCCTCCGAATCCTAGAATTATTTTTAAATAGGGAAGGAATCTACAGAGTTTGATACCCCAAGTAGAATAAGGGAGGTTCAAGAGGTAGAAATAAGAGAACAGGAAAATATAAATAAAGATTCTAAGGATAAGGGTTGTTTTAAATGTGGTTCTGGGAATAGTAAGTGCTGCGCATCTATGTTACATGGCAGCACTACTTTTATTTCCAATACTACAAAATAAGTCTTTGATATATATAGATATATAGATTTAACTGCCATTCAAAGTTCGTTATTTACCTTTTAGAGTTTCCTTGCGGACACCAATATGTGGGAAGAACAGTGCAATGCATGCAAGCGAGGCTTAATAAACATCGCTCTAACATAAAAAAAGGTTTTCTATTGCATAGTATATCAAGGCACTATACCCATGTCCATGAAAGTGACCCATCCAGCTTGCGGATGGTTATAATTGATCAGATCCAAGAAGGAATTCCAGATAGATTTGAAAAGCTCTGTAAAAGAGAGTCTTATTGGATATTTAGAATGGGGACCCTTTCCCCCAAGGGGTTAAATTTAACTGTAGGTGACTAATTAATTGATCCTGTTCAAGAATATTTTTTATTGGTATTTATGCAATATAATGTTTTATAGGTATGTATTTGTCTAATGGTTAGTTTTATAAGTTTTTTATGCGTTATTAATTATTTCATTTATGTACTGTTTTTAATTATTTCATTCATGCATTGTTTTTAAATGGGAAAAAAAAAAATATTTTTTTTATGTATGAAATGGTTAATATTTATACACACCCCCAACCAATGAAATGTAGGCTTTGGGAATAAAAGGAGGTAGTTAACAAAGGTTCCTTATCCACTTGAGAAAGACGCATTGGGCGTTGAAACATGTTGTGGCAGGAGGAATCTTAATTATTTTTGTTTAATAAATCAGGAGGAAATATTTCAAAAACTTTGTTCTGCATAGTGTCCTTCCATAGCGCCGCAACTTGAGCACCACTGTTTGATATTTTACTTGATCTGACAGAAAAGATCTGGATAGCGTATTAGCTTTAATATTCTTCTCTGCAGGACGGAAATGGAGAGACAAATTGAACTGAGTAAAGAATAAGGACCAATGAGCCTGGTGAGGGTTAAGTCATTTTGCAGACTGAAGATATGACAGATTCTTATGATCAGTGTAAATGATGACCGTATGAACCGCACCTTCAAGCAGATATTGCCATTCTATTTTTAGGGGTGATGGACCCAGCGCTACCTGATATAACTACACTATGGTTTTCTTGGAGGAATGGGGGGAGGGGCAAGACATACACTGGAGGCTAATTCTCAAAGAAAAAATTTTATTAATTATGTTTCCAGTGATTACAGTGTAAAATTTATTAAAATTTCCAATTTTAAAATTAGGTTTAAAAATGAGGAGGGAATGTCTCAATTGTGCTGTTCCTTTTTTGAGGTAAGGTACATATAGATATATATTTTTGGCAGTCCTGAATTTTCTCACTGTCTTGGGACATCACAGTAGTGCTCCATAATCCTTCTGTTGCCCCCTTCTGTGTAAATAGAAAGAAAACAAGGGGAGGGCTTTTTAGAGTTTTGTGGGAGCTGCTTCTCCCTCAGGGTATATATTCAACAGCTATTCCATATAAGAGTACTTAATAGTTCAGCCTAGTAAAGTGATTGGGTACCTGTAGTCCAGCGAAGGTGCTGCAGTGGATACCCTTCTTTTTATAATGCTGTTCTGCTGAGGACTGCCCCTGGATTTCTGCTTGGACTAAGAGAAGGGGAGGACAATAATCAGTAAAAAGAACAATGCTTTCAATATAAACTAGGAGTTTTACAGGTACCTGTGGATTATCGTGCTTGAAGCACCTTTCCTTTTCCTATGGTGATTTCAGTGTTGTTTTTTGTATAGGGGATTGGGCTGCAAGAACAACTGGATGGTTAATTTAACACCAATCTTTTCTCTGTGTTGCTAAATAAGAGGTGATTTACTACTGTGGAAAAGGTATATAGATGATGTACTGTTCATCTGGAAAGGCACAGACTACAATTTAAAAATGTTTTTGGAACATCTAAACAAGAACAACTACGGACTGGAGTTCACAGCCACTGTTAGTAAGAACAAAGTCAGTTTTTTGGATATTGAAATAATTAACAAAGGAACAGATACACTTACAACTAGGCTTTTTAAGAAAGAAGTTGATTGTTGTAGCTTTATACCTATTGACAGCTGTCACCTACCCAGGTGGCTAAACAACATACCCAAAAGTCAATACATGAGACTCAAGAGAAATTGTACAGACCAAGTAGACTTTGAATACGAAGTGCAAAAACTGACAAAAGAATTTCTAAATAAGGGATACAAAATCAACTCACTAAAAAAAGACTTAGAAGTAGTGAGACAAAAAGACAGGACTGAACTGCTTAGTCAAAAAATCGAGATACCAACTAAGGATTCCATTGAACAACAGGTAGCCAATCTCCCAATAATAACAGAGTTTCATTCCAACTCTACTAAGTTCAAGAAAATAATTGGGAAACACTGGCACCACTTAAAACAGGATAAAACTATAGGGACTCTGCTACCAAAAAGACCAAAACTAGTATACAGAAGAGCCCCATCACTGAGTTTGCTAATAGCCCCAACTGTGCAAGAACCTATGAATACACAAATGAGTGCAAATAGCACTTTACTAGGTGGACCCCTCCAATTTGGTTTTAGACCTTGTAAAATGTGCCCAGCGTGCAAAATTTCCAATACCTCCATAAATTTAACAACTGAGGTTAGTGATAGGCATAATAACCAGAAATTTCAAATTAAGGGATGCCTTACTTGTCACACTAAAAGTGTAATATATGTTATCAGATGTCCCTGTAACAAAATGTACGTAGGACGGACGTCTAGAACACTACAAGAACGCATTTCGGAACACTTGAGAAATATCAAAAAAGGTTTTCAGGGGCATCCTTTAAGTAGGCATTTCAAAGAACTACACCAATCAAGCACAAAGAATTCATGTTTTTTGGCAATACAACAAATTCACAGGAGCTGGAGAGGAGGCAACCATATTGAAAAGATGTCCAGGGCAGAAACAAAATGGATATACCAGCTAGACACCCTTGCCCCCAATGGTCTTAATCAGGATGCAGAGTTATTTGGTTTTAAGTAAGCAGCAAGGAACCTAAGACAAACTTATCCTTCTTTTTCTTCTAAATATCAAACGTAACTCTCCATAGATACTGTGGAAAAGAATAAAACCATGGAAATATAGCAGCATTACTACAAAAAGAAAAGTCCCCTAAGACAATAATTATGAGGATCAAAACAGATGAACGGGACCTGAGAATATAAACATTTCTCAGCTCTAACCAATCAGACAAATAAACGTCAGAGGAGGGGAGGATATAATGTAGTCACAGCACAGGGGGCGGGTATCTTGAGAAAGTTGACCGTGATCAACGAAACGCGTTGATCCCGCCCACCCTGTGCTAAGCAATTGCGTACCAATCCAGACCGACGTAGTGCAGCCCTCCCAGCACTGACGTTGCAAGGGAGAACGAATCCTGTGTGCCGCTCTGCCGTCACGTCACTTCCGGTGTCAACATCCGGAGACGCGGACGCGGACACGCAAGGAGACCGGGTGTGCGCCACTGGCCACGGTGCATCACCCTAAAAGGACCTCGGACCGCGACACCCCAGACCTCAGCACATAGTAAGTAATACTTAGTACTTTAGCTGCATACACGAACCGATCGCGGTTTGGTGTGTGCGCCCCAGCCCTGCAAAACCTGCGGATTGAGCAGCTGAAACAGCAGCACCGCTTGGAGGTAGACACACTGAAAGGAGATTAACTATTTAGCAACACAGAGAAAAGATTGGTGTTAAATTAACCATCCAGTTGTTCTTGCAGCCCAATCCCCTATACAAAAAACAACACTGAAATCACCATAGGAAAAGGAAAGGTGCTTCAAGCACGATAATCCACAGGTACCTGTAAAACTCCTAGTTTATATTGAAAGCATTGTTCTTTTTACTGATTATTGTCCTCCCCTTCTCTTAGTCCAAGCAGAAATCCAGGGGCAGTCCTCAGCAGAACAGCATTATAAAAAGAAGGGTATCCACTGCAGCACCTTCGCTGGACTACAGGTACCCAATCACTTTACTAGGCTGAACTATTAAGTACTCTTATATGGAATAGCTGTTGAATATATACCCTGAGGGAGAAGCAGCTCCCACAAAACTCTAAAAAGCCCTCCCCTTGTTTTCTTTCTATTTACACAGAAGGGGGCAACAGAAGGATTATGGAGCACTACTGTGATGTCCCAAGACAGTGAGAAAATTCAGGACTGCCAAAAATATATATCTATATGTACCTTACCTCAAAAAAGGAACAGCACAATTGAGACATTCCCTCCTCATTTTTAAACCTAATTTTAAAATTGGAAATTTTAATAAATTTTACACTGTAATCACTGGAAACATAATTAATAAAATTTTTTCTTTGAGAATTAGCCTCCAGTGCATGTCTTGCCCCTCCCCCCATTCCTCCAAGAAAACCATAGTGTAGTTATATCAGGTAGCGCTGGGTCCATCACCCCTAAAAATAAAACCGACTAATATCAAGGCACTAGAGCACAGGTGTACTTAGGACCTCCTAGCAGCAAGACCACTGTGGGTACCCCCACATCAACACTTCCTGAGTGGGTAAACCAGCTTGCTCCACTGTAACAAACTATATAAAAAAAGATATTGCCATTCTTCTAAGGCCAACTTAATTGCCAGTAACTCTCTATCCCCAATTGATTAGTTACGTTTGCAGAGCGAGAATGCCTTGAACAAGAAACCACAGGTCACCATCTTACCAGTAGGCAGTTTTTGTGAGAGGACTGCTCCAGCTCTGGATGACGAAACGTTCACTTCAAGGAAAAACTGCTTATTGATCATTGGTCTGTGAAGAACCAGAGCAGTTGAGAAGGCTTGTTTGAGGGAGGAGAAAGCTGACTCGGCCTCTGGAGTCCAATCCTTTGGCTTGGAACCTTTACAAGTCAGAGCGGTGAGTGGTCTTACCAGAGAGGAGAAATGGGGGATGAACTGCCGATAGTCGTTATTGAATCCCATAAACCGCTGAATGGCCTTGATTCCTTCAGGTCAGGGCCACTTAAGAACGACGGAGACCTTCTCTGGATCCATCTCGAGACCTGTATCGGAAATGATATAACCAAGAAAGGGTAAGGATCTCAGTTCAGACATTTCTCAATCTTTGCGTAGAGGAAATTCTCCCTCAATATTTGTAGAACGAGACAAACATTCCTCCTGTGAGTTAGTAAGTCAAGAGAAAACACCAGGATGTTGTCCAGATACACCACCACACAGACATAGAGAAGGGCACAGACTACATCATTGACAATCTCCTGGAAGACGGCAGGTGCGTTGCTTAACCCGAAGGGTGGTTTTCCACTCATACCCAGATGGTACAAGGTTGACAAGGTTGTAAGCCCCATGGAGATCCAACTTGGTGAAAATCCTGGAACCTCGAACACGGTCAAAGAGCTCTGGAATTAAGGGAAGAGGGTATTTGTTTTTTACCGTTATTTGGTTGAGACCAGGGTAGTTGATGCACGGGTGAAGAGACCCATCTTTCTTCTTCAGGATGGAGAACAACCAACAGATGATTCTGTGGAGACAGCGATGTTAGTATAATCCAAAGCAACAGACTTCCAAATGCAGAGCACAGCAGAGTGAGACCTGAGCAGGAGGCAAGATCATCCAGACTGATGATGTTGACCAGGCACCTCCCAAAAGGGGAGGACGCCTTTTATGCACAGAGCATCACAGCAGAAACAGCCCTACTAGAGAACAGGTGCTCTGATGCCTTAAGTATGTGCAGGAGGCGGGGTGCGGCTCCTAAGAGCATTCCCAGGTGACCAACCAAGGGAACGCAGGTTTCTAGCACACAAAGGAGCTGCAGATCGTCTGGAGCCATGGACAGGGTGAGCAGTACGTGATAGGTGCCCATCTCCCTGCTCAGCAGAGACTGGACCCACGTCCGAGGGCATGACACTACACTGGTTTATGTGTCACTTCTCAATATCTCCCTGATGACACTTAAACATTTGCAAGTCTGAATATAGTTGGAGGGTAAGTCTTCAAAATAATTTCCTCTCTATGACCGCTCATCCTCATATAACATAAGAAAACTTTCCCGCCTTATTTTACAGCATTTTTGGCATGTATTTTCAGTAATTACATCAGCCTCGTCATCACGTCTAAGAAAGCTTTTAAATAATGCATGCATATTTTGTAATATCTGGTGACATCTACTTTAAAATACAGTGGTGAAAAGTAATTTCAGCAGTCTATTCTGTGTCTGACATTAGGGTCAGAGTAATCTGTGCTAGGATTTTACCATACTTATGTGTTCAAGCAGAAGCTGCAGTACCGAAATTTCTATGTATAATTAAAAGGCTCTTTTATTTTTCAATAAGCATAATTTTTAATAAAATTTAAGGTTGGCTTATCATATGCATATAAATAGAGCACAGATATGTGATATATGATACAGTATATGTGGTACAGCTGTCAGTCTATCTCTATATTTTAGTGAAAATTATGAATTCTTAATGACACTAGCATTATTTTCAATTTTAAAGCAAACAAGGATTTTTGTGGTTACCTAACAAGCAATATCTATTTTATAGTTTTTTCTCTCTTAAATAGATGATATATAGCCTTAATGATGGTTTGAATGACTTGATCAGAGAAACTGGAGGCTTTCAAATCTGTGGCTTCAACAGCCAAATTGAGCGACTATGAATGCTGGTAACATGGGGGACCCTGGCAAAGCATGTCTGGATGGTCTGGGAGCTTTCACATAGCGTCTAAAAGCACATTGACTATTTTCACATACCATATTTCCGCGGACCTTCTGGATAAGTATGTAGCTACAAGAATGACTGGAACCCCTTATGTTTGGTCTTCTTGATCAGCTTGGATAATAGGGGAATTTGGGGGAAACAAATAAGGGAGAGTGAATTAAGACCAAGGGATGGCAGGGGAATCAGAGCTGATCGTTAGCTGATCACGTGAGCTAGATACATAGGAACTTTTTGTTCAATCTGGATGCCATTAGATACATGTCTAGGACACCCAATTGCAAACAGATCTGTTCAAAAACAAACGGGTGCGGAGTGTATTCTCCTGTGGTAAGACACTTTTTTGGCTTAGAAAATTGGCCAAATTGACCACTCTGGGTATTTGACCTGCTGATATGGTTGGGACTCTTCCACCCAAGAGGAACTTTGAGAACCTTCTGCCATGGCTGATTTCCTTTTTTTCTGACTTGGTGGTTGATGCACACTAATGTTGTTGCCTTGTCCGACTGAATACGAACAGGAAGGTCCAAAAAAAACGTCCTGCCAGTGAAGGAGAGATAGAAGAAAAGCTCTGATCTCAAGAATTTTAATGGGAATAGAGAATCATGTCCGTTCCATCAACCCTGGACTGTGAGATTCTAAAAAACTGTGCCACAGCCGTGGAGACTGGTATGTGTCATTACAACCTAAAAATGAATCAGAAGGAATGATCATCTTTGGTGAGTAAGAGGAGACATCAGCCTCCAGGCCAGAGGTTACTTGACTTGAAGTGGAAGAGAGATCAGTCAGTCCAGGGAGGGAACAGTTCTATCCCACTGAGACAGAAGGGCAAGTTGTAGTGGCATGGTATGAAATTGATCAAAAAGAATTGCTTTTCAAACAGCCACTATCCTGCCCAGGATGCCCATGCAAAAATATAGGGAACATTCGCAAGGGCGCCTCAGTCAGCAAATGCCATGATGGATGGAAGACCTCTTGTCCTCAAGAAGAAAGACTTGCCAGTCTTGTGTCTTCCTTGGTGGGATAGAGAATCAAGAGTGATCTGGAGATTCTCAAGATGCTGAGAATGATCGGGCCTTGAAGAGGAGATAGGGGGATGATTAGGATTCTCCTGGCTCATAGAATTGTCATGATCACTGCCATGATCTTCCTAAAGACCTTGGGAGCAGTAGCTAACCCAAAGAGAAAGGCTACACAGAATATTACGCTGATGGATTGTAAAGCAGAGAAATCTTTTGTGTCCTTGAAAGATGTGGATATGGAAATAGGCATCCTCAATATCAATGGAGCAGAGGAATTCTTCTGGGTCCATGGAGGCTATTACCGAATAAAGTGGCTCCATTCTGAAATGAAGTAAAACTTGTTTGTTTAGTAACGTGAAATCTATGATGGGCCGAACGGAACCATCTCTCTTGGGTAGCATGAAATAATTTGAATAGAAACCCATGTTGCGCCTGTGTGAGAACAAGATTGATAAAGCCTTATTGTAGAGGGCCTAGAATAATATCCAAAAGGGAGTGGAATCTCTAGGGGGACCGCATTCAAAGAAGCCGTTTTGGGGAAGAGATGCAAATTCTATCATGTAACTGTATCTTGTCTACCTCTCTGACCAAAGCATCTTCAACTATGGAAAGCCACATGTCCTTAAAGAGTAGGAGATGTCTGACCACCCTCAATGATTTTTCAGGTAGGAACGACCAGTCATGCTGAAGAAAATCGTAGGGATATGTCCCTGGACACACTATTCTGTTCACCGCATAGATGCCAAGAAGAAGCTGGATTGAAGGAAGGTCTTTTCATTACTTGGTTTCTTGACGGTTCGACCCTTCATGGAGTAAAATTGCTGAAATAAATGAAAGGGGACAGTCCTCCATCTGGCAAGGGGACATCTGGGCCTGTGCTGAGAAATCAAGGCGCTTTTCCTACCCGTGACCTCTAAAATAATTTGCTCCAACTTGGTTCCAAACAAGCAAGAACCCTGAAAGGGAGATTGGTAAGAGACTTTGAGGATGAAAAATCTTTATGTGAAGTCTTGAGCCATAGAACTCTGAGAATAGGTTGCTGGAAGCTTGAGGCGAACAATTGGCGGCATCAAGAGAAATTGAAAGGAAATATTTTCCCCGCAAGAGCAATCAGGGAAAATATCCATGGGAAAATGGGACCTGAGAGAGGATGTCTGGACAATCTGGAAGACGCCACGGAACGTCGGCGACGAGCTGAATTAGATCGGCATACCAGGCGCTCCTGGGCCAGTCTGGAGCCACGAGTATGACTGGAACACCCTCCAGTTTGATTTTCCGTATCACCCTCCCAATGACTGTGGGTCGTAAGACCGAGCCATGAAGTAGGGAACCTTGGCATTCAGACGTGATGCCATGAGATCCATTTCCGGAGTTCCCCATCGATGACATATTTGTTGAAAAACATCTGGATGTAGGGACCACTCCTTGAAATTCATGCCCTGACAGCTGAGGAAGTCTGCTTCCCAATTGTCTACTCCTGGAATGTGTACCGCGGACAGTACCGATCCAGTTAATTCTGCCTAACGGAGAATATGTTCCACCTCGCGCATTGCCTGCCTGCTGCAAGTCCCTCCTTCATGGTTGACGTATGCCCCCACCGAGGCATTGTCCGACTATCCTGATGTGACAACCCGAAAGCAGCTGTTGGAATGACTTCAACGCCAGAAAGATGGCCCGAATCTCCAGAAGGTTGATGGGCATGACGGACTCTGATGGGGACCATATTCCCTGGGCTCTGTGGTGACGGAACACCGCACCCCAGCCTGTCAGGCTTGCATCATCGGTGGTCATGACTTTCCAATGATCCGGGAGAATGGATTTCCCCTGTGAGAGAGAAGACGGCCAGAGCCACCAGTGGAGAGACAGTCTGGTTGTAGCTGACAGATGGAACGTCCTGTCCAGGGAGAAAGGGCTTTTGTCCCAGGAGGTGAGGAGAGCCAGTTGGAGAGGTATGAGATGTAGTTGGGCAAAAGGAACTGCTTCCATTGCCGCCACCATCCTGTCTAGCACTAGAAGTCCCAGGAATTTCAAGATCCCCCCTGAAGTCCTGAGAGAGGGTCAAATGACCCTCAGTCCATATTGACACCTCAATTAGCATCCTTTCATTTGTAAATGTGCTCTTGCCTGAGGAATCTGCAGGGTGGATTATCTAAGATAAGAGTGTGTAAACAGTAGAATGCAAGCTATTCCTGAGTGTGGGGGATGCTGCTCACAAGAAAGAGATAGTGGCTTCACAGTGCCTTTTTCTGTCTGTTCGTTTGCATCCTGTGTTTTGCAGGGTTGGTGCAGAGAAGATACAGTCATCCAGAGAATGGCAGCAACTCACCGGGCAGGTTTCAGCAGTATTTCTTTATTGTTTATTCCATAAAAACAGGCGGTTATGCAGGGGTGGTGGAGGGAGGATGGGGGTCGCAACAACGGGCCGTTTTGACCTCCATCCTCCCTCCACCACTGCTGCATAACCACCTGTTTTTATGGAATAAACAATAAAGAAATACTGCGACATCGCCTAAGCGACGCAATGTGTAACAGGGCGATCTTTCGGCGATGATTCAGTGTTTCTCAGTTCAGAGATTTCCCAACTAGCCTGGGATGCGTGTGTGACGTGGCAATAGTGATGTCTCAGGTGATGGGAGCTATAGAAAGTATAGCTCCCTGCCTCGCCCGGGAATCGCCTCTGAACTACAGGCTGGTTCTGAGGTGATCCTTCACAGACGTTCGCCGGTGACATGTACGCGTGTGTCACGTGATCGCCCGCACATCGGCGGGAATCATCTCCCCGTGTGACGGCCCCATTAGGGCTGATTCACACATCTGTGCCTCCGGCACATGCGGGGTCTGTGCTCACACATGCCGTAGGCACGGACATACGGGACACATGTTCCCCAATGGCCCCATTCACACGTCCATATTTCCGCACAAACTTTGTCTCTGTCTGGAGCACATGCGTGTCCGTGTGCTCCACACAGAGACATGTCCGTTGTTTTGCAGAAGCACAGACAGCTTTTTGCCGAAATCTTGAAAGATTGACACCTGTTCTGGGTTTTGGAGTCACTCCTGGTTTTGGCACACAAACTGGATGGACACTGATCAGGAAAACTGATCAGGAACTGAAGTGTGTCCCTACCCAAAGAATGTGAGCTGCTCCTGAGTGTCTGCCCACTTCCCCCCCCCCAGCTGCATTGCATTAGCAAATTTGCATGCAGCTTTATGTGCTGTGGGGGAGAAACCTATTTTGTTCACAGGAAAGAAAATGGAGAGAAGGCACACCATTGAAGAGGCATTGGAACTAATTCTGAGCAACACAAACCCTTCTGACTCAGATGGAGAAGACATAGTCCTTCAACCGGATTCGGACTCTGAGCTGTCTTCAGGTTAGGCTGGCTTCACACTCCCTTTTTTGCCTGTTCATTTGAATCCTGTGTTTTGCAGGGGTTGGTGCAGATAAGGGTCGGTACGGGACAGGTGTGGTGCGTGGGCAGTACGCTGCGGTGCAGAGTCGGTGTGGTGCGGGGTCAGTTCTGTGCGGGGTCAGTGCTGTGCGGGGTCGGTGTGGTTCTGGGTTAATGTCTTTTCCTCTGTGGCTCTCTTTTTCTGTCTCTCCCTTGTGTCTCTCTCTTTTCTGTGTCTTCCCTGTCTTATCTGTCTTCTCTGGCTGTCTCATCCCCGATTCTCGCTCTTAGGGCTGATTCACACATCTGTGCCTCCGGCACATGTGGGGTCTGTGCTGACACGTGCCGTAGGCACGGACATACGGGACACATGTTTCCCTATGGCCCCATTCCGCACGAACTGTGTTTCTGTGTGGAGCACATGCGTGTCCGTCTGCTCCACACAGAGACATGTCCGTTGTTTTGCGGAAGCACGGACCGCTTTTTGGCGAAAACGTCCATGCACACAGATGTCATCCGTGTGACTTACGTGTGCACGGACCACGGAGGAAAGTGAAAAGCCTAAAAATAAAGAATTTCATATTCACCTCAGTCCAGCGCTGACAGTTCCTCTCACTTCCGGTGCTGCTCATTAGGCTTATGAATATTCACTTCACTGAGCCCAAGAGCGAACCGGAAGTGAGAGGAGAAGTGGCGCTGGAGGGAGGTGAGTATGTGGTGACAGCAGACAGCGCTATCTGTGGATTCACGGATAGCACACGGACATCACCCATGGTGCATGGGGGCCAAAAGGGATCCTGTTCTGCTCGTTTCAAAAACGGACAGAACAGGATGCCAAAAAAGGCAGTGTGAATTACCTATTTTTATTTCCTGACTACCTTTTTTTATTTAAAACCAAAACAAAATGTTAATTTGAGATGATTTATCTTGCAGATGAGGAGACTCCGCCTCTACCAAAAAAGAGAGCTCGGTTGGCGAGTGAGCCGACAGAGACTGCAAAAGATGGCACAGTGTGGCATGAAGTACAAGTGGGGAAATGTCTCCATTTCACCCCATAGAACTGTACCCTACAGATGGAGAGCCAAGTGCTAAGGCCAGACGAAGTGTCCGAAGTCGCCTTCAGAGCTCCCTCTGTTTTATCACTCTTGACATGCTTCGTAGCATTGAAGAATGGACTACTCAATATGCATGTCACACGAAGCAGGTGGATTGGTTCATGGGTCTCCCGGAACTAATGGCATTTATTTCAGTCATTATCTTGTGGGGGTGACCAAGGTGCCATCACTACATGACAGCTGGTCAGCAAACCTGGGAAACCCAAGGATCATTGCAACTATGACCTGAAACCGCTTCCAAGATATCATGCAACACCTACGCTTTGATGACCTGTTCACACGCAGTGAGCGAGTGGAGACCGATAAGTTTGCTGCAATCTCCAATGTGCAAAAAATCACCGAATTGGTACTAAGAATTATATAGAAAAACTCACCAAAGTTTTGACACTTTTTCTACCCCTTTTGCTTAAAGCTAAATTATACATGTGTTATACATGTGGCTAGGTACTCGTGAGTGTAAGGGCCCTTGATGGTGGGTCACGAGCTTATGATATTCTGGCGCCATAATACCAAACTGACACCTTACATCATTTATTATAGTGTCAACTTGCATCTTTTTATCCATTGCAGTTGAGGTTGTTTTCCTCTAGGGGGCGTCTGTCACAGTGATGCATGTCCTCAGTGCTGAGCGGCCCGCCCGGTCTGGGGCGTTACCAATAGGCTGCTCAGACACTTATGTATCACCTGGATGTGAGTGGCAGAGGCCTAGTGGAGTCCATGTGTCTGTATTCACCACCAGCCTCCTCCTTGTTAGCATGGCTGGTCACCTGGTTGCCACAAACCGCCCCCACGTTATGGGTTGCAGGGGGCTGTGCATCGGTGTCTGGACGCATGTGTCACCTCCTGGGGAATCTGCAGCCATCTGCTAGATGCAAGGGGTAGAAAAAGTGTCAAAACTTCGGTGAGTTTTTCTATATAATTCTTAGTACCAATTCGGTGATTTTTTGCTTAAAGCTAAATTATACATGTGTTATACATGTGGCTAGGTACTCGTGAGTGTAAGGGCCCTTGACGGTGGGTCACAAGCTTACAATATTCTGGCGCCATAATACCAAACTGACACCTTACATCATTTATTATAGTGTCAACTTGCATCTTTTTATCCATTGCAGTTGAGGTTGTTTTCCTCTAGGGGGCGTCTGTCACAGTGATGCATGTCCTCAGTGCTGAGCGGCCCGCCCGGTCTGGGGCGTTACCAATAGGCTGCTCAGACACTTATGTATCACCTGGATGTGAGTGGCAGAGGCCTAGTGGAGTCCATGTGTCTGTATTCACCACCAGCCCCCTCCTTGTTAGCATGGCTGGTCGCCTGGTTGCCACAAACTGCCCCCATGTTATGGGTTGCAGGGGGCTGTGCATCGGTGTCTGGACGCATGTGTCACCTCCTGGGGGAATCTGCAGCCATCTGCTAGATGCAAGGGGTAGAAAAAGTGTCAAAACTTCGGTGAGTTTTTCTATATAATTCTTAGTACCAATTCGGTGATTTTTTGCTTAAAGCTAAATTATACATGTGTTATACATGTGGCTAGGTACTCGTGAGTGTAAGGGCCCTTGACGGTGGGTCACGAGCTTACGATATTCTGGCGCTATAATACCAAACTGGCACCTTACATCATTTATTATAGTGTCAACTTGCATCTTTTTATCCATTGCAGTTGAGGTTGTTTTCCTCTAGGGGGCGTCTGTCACAGTGATGCATGTCCTCAGTGCTGAGCGGCCCGCCCGGTTTGGGGGCGTTACCAATAGGCTGCTCAGACACTTATGTATCACCTGGATGTGAGTGGCAGAGGCCTAGTGGAGTCCATGTGTCTGTATTCACCACCAGCCCCCTCCTTGTTAGCATGGCTGGTCGCCTGGTTGCCACAAACCGCCCCCATGTTATGGGTTGCAGGGGGCTGTGCATCGGTGTCTGGACGCATGTGTCACCTCCTTGGGGAATCTGCAGCCATCTGCTAGATGCAGGGGGTAGAAAAAGTGTCAAAACTTCGGTGAGTTTTGCAATCTCCGATGTGTGGAGATCGTTTGTCACCAACTGCATCGCATCCTACAACCCTGGTCGACACATCACTATTGATCAACAGCTTTACCCGTCAAAGACTCGCTGCTGTTTTCTGCAATACATTGCAACAAAACCAGACAAGTTTGGCATCAAGTTTTGGGTGGCTTGGGCCTTGAAATCAAAGTACATCTGTAATGTCTTCCCATATCTTGGCAAGGACCCCAGTCGTCCCAGTGGGGAGAGACTGTCCGAAACTGTAGTGATGAGGCTGATGGAACCATTCATGGACAAGGGCAGAACTGTAACCACGGACAATTTCTTTACATCATTGTCACTTGCACAACGACTGCTTAGCCGGAAAACCACTATCCTCGGCACAGTCAACAAGAGTCGCTGGGAAATTCCTCAATCTGCTAGACAGATGGACCGCACTGAATTCACCACTCAGGTGTTTTCAACCATTGGTGCCACACTGACAGTGTATGCACCCAAACGAAAGAAGGCTGTCTACATTCTCAGCAGCATGCACAGCGTGGTTGAGACTGAGGATATCAACAAAAGGAAGCGAAACACGGTCACACAATACAACCACACAAAGTGCGGTGTAGATGTAATGGACCAAATGGTGTGGGAGTACAGAGTGTGTGCAGGAACATGGAGATGGCCAGTCGCCGTGTTCTACAACATGATTGACATGGCAGCACTCAATGCTCATGTTCTTTATCAGGCATGCACTGGGGTGCAGGAGAGACGGGTGGACTTCCTGGTTGAGCTTGCAAAAGAGTTAGGTGGCTCCCATGTGACTAAAAAGAAGGCACACAAGGAGAAACTCTTTTGGCAACTACCTTCCACACCCAGCCCTGGCAAAAGGGCAAAGTGTCAGGTCAACCATCGATGCACGAACAATTGTGCAACTGAGAGATGTGTTGATTGCTACAAATACACGTGTGGCGAATGTACCAGGGACATACCCAGGCAGTGCCAGGTATGTTCCGACATGCAGCCACGGGTGAGGTGAAGTTACGGGTGGGTTGAGATGCAGCCACGGGTGGGTTGAGATGCAGCCACGGGTGGGATGAGATACAGCCACGGGTGAGGTGGAACAGCCAGTGATGTGATGCAGCCGTGGGTGGGAAGCACTGGATCAACGGCAGCTACGCCCGCCGCGGTGCCGACAGTCACTGATGTGTGCGGCCAGGCAGCGCGGGCAGATCAAAGCAGAGCTCTGCTGCTGCTCTGTAGCGCGTCGGCTCTCCGGGCTGACAGGCACTCGAGGCCGGGGACAGGACCTGAGAGGCTGCACGAAGTGTGCGGCAGCAGCCCTGGCTCATCGAGTGGTGGTGGGAGGCAGAGACTGCCGCTATCGCCCGCTCTGATTTAGGAGCCAGGAGAGCAGGGATCCGGCGGTCAGCTGCGGGGAGGACCAGCCGGCAGGCGGTACAGTCTGTGCCACTGCGGTCTCCTCGGCACCCGCCGGCTGTCAGGCACTCATGGATCTCGGGTCGCCGCCGCTAGTCACAGCCGAGTGTGCCCGGTCGGGTGCCTGTGGTCA
>JARQOC010000002.1:595654067-595705365 GCA_033576535.1 Allobates femoralis | reverse complement strand
GTGTCACTGCAGACCAGCAGCCAGCCCAGAGAGCTGAGATTACAGTGGCTGCAAGGGCTGCTATACAGCAGCGGCTCCTGAATAAACACTAATACAGGAACGAGGGACTGTCAAGGGCAGATCAAGGCACTGCATTAACTGTAATTGTGCTAGTAACAGATTGAGAGAAGAATTGTGCCCCTAGCCTGGTGCCCTGTGCGTACTGGAGGCTATAGAGAGACTGTGCATTGAACCTATCCACGATCCCTCCACCTCAGTGGACTGCACTGCTCTTTATTTACTGCATCTGGTGTAATACATCTAACACCAGTAGGATCTACCAACTATTAGTTCTGGATCTCTTCCACTAAATATTGATTGATAAGCTATGACATCCTAAAACATTACTTAGCCAGCAGGGGAGCCAGAATACCAAAATTGTCTGCAATCTATCAACAGAACTACCCTGACACAATATGGGAAAGTCAAGTGTTAAACCACCAAAAAGTACATCTAAGACTGTGAAATCAGTTACCCAGGCTGATGTCGACCACTTTATGAAGGCACAGAACACTGTCACAGAATTTACAAAACCAACCAAACACGCAAATATGGCTTATGGGGATGACTCTGACACAGAGGGAGAGAGCGACTCAGAGGGAGAGCCCCAGTCTAAAGATGCCATGGTTACCCGCTCCTTTATAAAACGTATACTAGCTAAAGCCCTAGAGCCGATTGGCCGGGAACTGGCAGAAATAAAACAAGACATAGCATCACAGGGCCACAGACTTGAGGCACTCGAAACATCCCAAAATGCGGTGTCACAACGGTCCAATGAAATGCTCGATAGCCTTAAAGTCCATGAGCAGCAACTACATCTAATCCATACTACCCTGGAGGACCATGAAAACCGCGAACGCCGCAACAATATTCGGATCAAGGGCCTACCCGAATCTGTGGCGTTTGAGGCTTTGGGCGCCGCTGCCTTAGAGATCTTCAGGAGCTTGCTTACTGACGACGATTCTCGAGACATTGAGCTAATCCGAGTCCATAGAGCCCTCCGCCCCAAACCGACACAAGGAGAGGCACCCCGTAATGTCCTGTGTCGTTTTTTGGACTATCGTGTCAAAGACTTGATTCTCCGCAAAGCAAGGGAACAGAAGGAGATTGTCTATGACGGCGCACGGATCCAACTCTTCCAAGACCTATCAGCGATCACCCTGAAAAAAAGGAGACTACTGAAACCCTTTACAGATGCCGTACTACAGCAAGGTCACCGTTTCCGATGGCTGTTCCCTTTCGGAGTCCTCATTACGGCGGGGGATAAGAGGCTCACCATCAGAACATCTGCAGATGTGAAGACCACCTGCACAGCTCTCGACATAACCCTTGAGACCCTCCCGGATCTGGAGACGTTTCATTCGGCGGCACTGCTCCATCCTCTTCCGGGTCAGACGCCTTGGCAGCAGGTGACCCCGAAATCTCAACGCACGAAGAGAAAATCGACAAAATCACCTACACCTAAGGAACCTGAAGATGCCACATGAAAACCATTATACCCTATGTTGACTTACTCTATCACCCCCTTTGAGAGCCATCTGCCGTCGTGCGGAGATTCTAAATTGGGGTCGAAAGATGCGGTCTGAAAGACCTGGTTCACACCTTTCTCTCTTTCTCTTTTGTTTGTCAAGACTTTGTTAGACAATATTAGACAAGCTAGCTCTATATACCCCCCCCTAAGCTGGCTACCAATGCCACATACAACAGTGGTATTTAGTATTGAACCTAGAATTGTTAAGCTTAATTCTTTGCTTCTAAAACCAATGTTTCTTTATTTCTCCCCTCCTGAGATTTCTGATACCTCCCGCTTTCTCCTATCCCCTACTACCCTCTTTCCTTCCCCTAACATCCCAGGCACAAGCAAGTACGCTACACTGGACCCACCAGAAGAAAATAATCGCCATGCCGGACTCCAATAAGGTAATAACCTTTGCATCCATTAATGTACATGGACTCAACTCCCCGAGATCCAGGCACCCTATACTACACAGACTCAAAAAACAAAAGGCAGAAATATTATTTGTCCAAGAGACACACTTTAAACCTGACAAAATCCCGAACTTTGAAAGATCAAGCTATGATACATGGTACCATGCCACATCCACCCAGTCAGGCTCGAGGGGAGTCTCCATTGCTATGCAGAGAGGAGTCTCATTTCAGCTACGGGAATCTTTAATAGACCCACAGGGGCGATATATCTGCGTGAAGGGACTTTTAAACGGTTCGCTGATGACCCTTTGTAGCCTGTATGCACCTAATAAAAAACTGATGAAATGGTTAACTTCAACCCTAAAAAAGATAGAGCAATTCAGAGAGGGTGTACTCTTGATCGGAGGAGATCTAAATATAGCATATGAACCAATGCTGGACACATCAAGGCAAAAAAGCGCTTTTTCTCCTAGAGACTTGTCGAGACTGCACACTACACTCAATTCAATGCAGCTAATCGACTCATGGAGATACTTGAACCCATCCGTGAGAGACTACACCTTCTACTCCAACCCTCACAGGTCCTATCACCGTATAGATTACATTCTAGTACCAAGATCATTCCTACCCAGATTGTCCAATGCTAATATAACCCCAAACGTTTATTCAGACCACGCCACCGTATTGCTGTCTATAAATATATCCAAATCACACACAGGAGCTAGATCTTGGCAGATTAATGAATCACTATTAGACTTACCCGAGGTGCGAACACGACTTAATAAAAAACTTCAACAGTATTTCCAGCAAAATGAACAAAAGGAGATTTCACCCCAAACTCTTTGGGAGGCACATAAAACAGTACTAAGAGGTGAACTTATCTCCATAGCTTCCTATTACAACAAAAAGAGACACCAGAAAGTTCAGAGCTTATATGACGACATAGCTGAGCTAGAGATGCTACACAAAAAAATACAGACCAGGCTACTCTGGAATCTCTGATTGATAAGAGACAAAAATTGAAAGACATCATTAATGCCAGCTCTGCAAAATGGTACGCGTCATGGAAGAATAGGATGTTTATACATGGAGATAAGGCCTCTAAATTCCTCCTCACACAGCTCCGTAAAAGGCAAGCTCGCACACAAATACATTCTATCAAGAATGCTCATGGTGTGACAGCGCAGAACCCCACACATATAGAGACAGCCTTCTTAGAATACTACAAACAGTTGTATAATTTACGCCCAGGCGACACTGAAGCTACTAAACTTCAGAGAAAATTAGATACTGCCTCCTTTTTACAGAAGTTGACCCTCCCTACACTAACACAATCTCAACAACATAAGCTAACTAAGCCCTTCACGCTGAGTGAGCTCCAGTCCGCCCTGTCGAGGTGCCCCAAAGGCAAAGCCCCTGGACCAGATGGGTTCTCGGCGCAATATTACAAAACCTTCGCTTCGCTCCTCCTGCCCCGTCTCCTAAGGATATGTAATGACACGTTAGAGGGACATCCACTCCCACAACAAATGTTAGAGGCAAAAATCTCCCTAATACACAAAGAAGGCAAAGACCCGACCTCCTGTAGCAGTTACAGACCGATATCATTACTAAATGTAGATCTGAAACTATTAGCTAGTATGTTTGCAAGAAGGATCGCCGAGTTTTTGCCAGATTTGATATCATTAAACCAAACAGGTTTCGTGGGCGGGAGAGAGGGAAAAGATAATGTTCACAAAATCCTACACCTCCTCCAATATACCAAAGCTCATAAACTGCCGCTAGTATTGTTGGGCACAGATGCTGAAAAGGCCTTCGACAGGGTGGACTGGGCTTACCTAGAGGAAACATTATTACACTTCGGCTTCCCACCCATGATAGTTACAGCCATTATGGCAATGTACCAAGACCCAACTGCACGTATTAAGATCAATGATGCATTAACGCAGAGGTTTGCTATCCATAATGGAACCAGGCAGGGCTGCCCGTTGTCTCCACTGCTGTTTATTCTGGCGCTAGAACCACTACTGATTTCTATACAGGGAAATCAAAATATAGAGGGTATCAAAGTAAACAAATCACAATTTAAAACGGCAGCCTTCGCTGATGACCTACTAGTCCTTTTGACCAATCCACTAAAGGGACTTCCAGCCTTGGTAACTCTGATGGAGGCATACGGCGGCCTGTCTGGTTTCAAGATTAACATATCTAAATCCGAAGCTCTGGACCTACATATACCCACACACTCATTGACAAAACTGAAAAAACTATACCCGTTTACTTGGCCTAAGTCCTATATTACTTACCTAGGAGTGAAGATAGGCAGATCGGACACAGAATTGTTCAGATTGAATTTTCCCCACCTACTCGACTCTGTAGCAACCCTTATCAAGGGATGGAGAGACTCCTACCTGTCATGGATGGGTAGGAAAAATATAATAAAAAGTCTGATCTTGCCTAAATTCACCTACCTATTCCAGATGCTACCCATAAAAATACCATCATCTTATCTTCAAAAAGTGAACTCCCTCTTTTCTACGTATATTTGGAAAAATAAGAAACCGCGCATATCCTATCGTCTACTGTCACTCCCGAGGAAGGATGGAGGAATGGGTGCGCCAGACATCAGACGATACTATAGAGCGGCCATTCTAACTAGAACAGTAGATATAATTCGTAACTCCAGAGATAAGCACTGGCTTGAGATAGAGGAAGCGCTTGCCCCTGTTTCTCTTAGATACCTCTTCTTAGCCCAGATGCGCCTTAACCCTGACGATTGTATATTAAACTCCCACACTAAAATTACACTTAAAACATGGCAAGATTCCATAAACATTTTAGCCCCGCCTCTATCCCCCCTACTTAAGCTCTCAGACATTCTCGCTCACTCACTGCCACACCCAGGACAGTCAGACGGGGAACTAAAATTTTCCAACATTTCTGTAGACCAACTAATTCAGGAGGGAACACTTCTCCCACTGTCTGATCTGCATCAAATTCCAGGCTTATCGTCTTTAAATTTTCTACATTATAGCTCCATCCACGCACTCCTAAAACGCCATATTAAAAATACTAACCTATCTAGAACTTTAACAACCTACGAAATACTTTGTGCCAAGGCCTCTAGACCCAAAAAAATATATTCCACCATCTATCAAGCTTTAGTAACCTCTGACAAAGGTCTAAAAAGAGCATACGTCTCACATTGGGAGAGAGACTTGGGTTACGAATTCACACCGACCCAGATTCTCCACATATATAAGCAATCCCATGGCCCGTCCCAGTGTGTCCGTGCACAAGAAAACACATTTAAAATAATAACAAGATGGTACCACACGCCAATACGGAGCTCTGGCTGGTGCGAGGAGGGTAACACTCTGTGTTGGCGATGTGGAGTAGGCCCTGGCAACTATCTTCATATTTGGTGGCAATGTCCAGCCATCGCTGTATTCTGGCAGCAAGTCGAGACCCTTATCAGCAATGTAATACGAAAAGATCTAAAATTAAAACCAGAGACAGCTTTACTGAACTTCTGGATCTGGCCAGATCACCAAAAAGCATCTCATTTGGCCCAACATATACTCAATGCAGCTAAACTACTAATACCGACACACTGGAAAACTACTGGTCTCCCAACACTATTGCAACTAAAGGACAAAGTACACTCATTTTACCATGTGGCTGAGACGGTATCTCTAGTGAAACATACCCGAACTGCCTTCTTGGATGTCTGGCAACCATGGATCAACTATAGAACTTCAATCCGGAACACATAAACAACTTTATGTACACTGTAATACACGCTTGCTTGTGTCCATCCTTCCCCTCCCTTTACTACCCCTCCTCCCACACCCCATACCCAACTGCCCCTACCTCCACTAAGAATACCCTAACTCCCCTCTATCTTAGTTTATTCTCCTGTTGTTAACGTTATACATTGTCCGTACTTGTTACTGGGAACAATTACCTTAACTCATTGCTTATTAAACTAGCCCGGAATGTCAGAACAGAAGATATGTTCCATCTGATAGCAGAGCCCATTTAACTACGTCTTCTTATTTTAATTTCTTTTTGGGCTACGATCGTACGGCATGTATTTTATATGTATTTCATATGTGATAATATACTATGTAATGTTCATTCTTTCTTAATAAAAAGAATTTTGAAAAGAAAAGAAAAAGTAAAACGTGGATTTATTTTGGCAAGAAAAAAAAAGGTTCAAATATAAATTTATCATACAATTAGAAAAAAATTATTCAACGAAAAATATGACATGATACATATGTGTTTAATTTCTTCATTCATTACTTACAGTGAATATAAAAAGCCTACAGACCTTTGTCATGTATAAAATCATACCAATCAGTTCAGAGCTATTTTGACTTTTAACATTACCCATAATTTGCACAATTCAATAGAAAAATTAACTGAAATATTTTATGGTGGCAAAAAAACAAAAAATTATGTGGCTGCAAAAATGTACACATCCTTAAACCAATATTTGTTGAAGAAAGGAAAAATATCAGCTCACTATTGATGTCCTTCTCTGAGAATCCCCTTCATAGCACGAGTCGCGGCATGGAAACCAGAAAACAGAGATTGACCCAGCGACGGGGAAAAATGGCAGCACGTAGAGGAAAATTCTATAAAACTTCACTTTATTGCAGATCCGTAAAAAAATGTATATAAAAATAATGGACAATGTGCAGCAGTCAAATCAGTCCATAGGACGGTTAAGAGCGACGCGTTTTGGCTAAAACGGAAGCCTTAATCATGATTTATACAATTTTCCTCTACGTGCTGCCGTTTCTCCCCATCGCTGGGTCAATCTCTGCTTTCTGGTTTCCACGATATTTGTTGAAGAACCCTTTGAAGTTATACAGCATTTAATATTTATGGCCAAAGAGCTGTCTGTATGGCACATCTAGAATTAGCTATCTTTGCCGACAATTGCAGTAGCACTCCAAATCTGTCTGATTGTGAGGACATCATCTGTGTACAGCGCCCTCTACAGGTCACCAACAGATTTTCAATTTAATTCAGGTCTGGGCTTTGGCCGGGCAATTTCAAAACTTTGATCTTCAGGGCAAGCCAATATTTTCTTGATTTGGGGGATGCTTAGTGTCATTGTCATGCTGAAGGGCAAAATTTCTCTTCATCTTCAGCTTTTTACCAGAGATGTAAGGGTTTTGATTAAAAATTGTCAAGGTAAGGAGAAAAAAAAGAAGGTAAAGAGGCACGCACCATTGCGTAAAACTTTGTATTTATTCCAACTCATTTAAAAGGCATGGCAGGTGGATGTACAAATGTGGGCACAGCTAACAAATCTAGATACCTCTCGGTTCTCCAGGGCATTCATTGTAACATGTCAAGGATTTCATAGTCCAAAAAAGATTAATCTATTGCTCAGAAAGTGCTAATATAGGACAAAATGGCCACCGTCCTTTAGCGATGCCTGCATCGTTTTTCCCCATGCCATTCCCTATGCCTTTTAACTAAGTTGGAATAAAGACAAGGTTTTACGCAACGGTGAGTGTCGCCTGTTTTTTCTTTACCTTGAGGATCACTTGGGAATTGTGTTACTATGAGCGTGTGCACCTGTTTAGTTGCGATAAACTAATCACTGTTTATTTTGCCCTTCTGACCTCTTCATAAAGCTGATTTTTGGTGCAGGACATTTTCTTCGGTTTGGATTTGGTTCAAAATTGACTACTATTTGGAACTGTTCATAATTCCCTCACTTTGACGAAGGCCATAGTTCCAGCTGCAGAAAAACAGCTCCAAAGCATATTGCTGGCTTCACCATGCTTGACTCTGGATAAGATGTCCTTTTGTTAATGAATGATGTCTGCCTTGAGCCAAACAAATCATTTGAAATTGCAGCCAAAAAGTTTAACCTTGGCCTCATTAAACCATAAAAGTATTTCTCACATGTTTTTGGCAGATTTGATGTCGGTTTTGTAAAACATAGCTGAAATGTTTTTCTTTGTAAGAAAAGACTTTTGACTTCGTACCTCATATACCAGACATATGAGGAACATATGAGACTGTTGTCAGATGCGGTACTCAGCAAAATCAACGAAAAGATATATAGTAAGTAATTTGCACTTTGCAATTTATTTTTCATTTATTTTAGGGTGTTTTGCTAAACTAGTGTGAACATGCACCTACTGCATTGTTCCATTTTCTGTTCCAGTTCGCATTTTGTTTTCCAGATGCAGTACTCACCAGAAATTCCAGCAGCTACTTTAATGTTGCTGTTCCCTCTTGTCCAAATGTATGAATGAAGCCACGGCTACTGACAGAAGAGTAGATACCGTACATAATGTACGTATAGTACCAGCCGCTGTCCAGGGTCCAGTAAGCAGGTACAGTAGGTCTATGGCGGTGCCCTGGATAGTGGCTGATACTATACGTACATTACATACAGTATCTACTCTACTGTAAAGAGCCGCGGCTTCATTCATACATTTCTACAAAGCCGGCAAAAGCCGGCAATAGTATAACTGCCGGCATTAACCCCTCACATGTCCACAGGAGTGGACAGCATGTCTCTAGGGGGGTGGGCACCCCCTAGAGACATGTTGCCCGCAGCTACTATTAATATTTAGTTTGTTAATAAACATTTAACACTTTGTTCATCCCTGCGGCAGGGTAGGGGATAGCCCAAGATATCTGGAATAACTATATTTCTATTTTATATGTTTTTCCTGTCCTATACCAGTAGTACCAATGAAATACACCTTGACAGGTGATATGAAGACCAAATGCAATAGGAAAAGAGCAATTTGCTAGATACACTTACTAAATGTATATAGTACTTTGGTTTATTTGCATCAATTGTTAAGTTCTCAATCAGTATTAATAGGCCCAATATCTATTTCCTACACCAACAAAGCTTTTTCCTCTAAAGAGTTAACAATACACTCAGCAACCAATCAGTATGAAGGGGACACTTTAAAAATTGAACTGACACACAGGCAGACAGAAGCCCTGAGGAAGAAGTCCGTCCAAGCCTTTGAAATGCATTGGAATCTGTCTGACATCCAGCCCAGTATCCCGACGAGACAAATCTATTCCGCCCATCCCCTGCCTCCCTAGTGACGTAGCAGTGACCTAGCATCAGCTGACTGTCGCTGACAGACGCAACCATCCAGGAAGAGGCTGGAACCTCGCCCCATGCCGAGCACCGAGGCTCCAAGCAGCTGCGCCCTGGGTCCCTGCATAATTGAAGGGAAACTGAAAGTGGGAGAGATTAACATATCGAGGGAAAAGCCAGCAGGAGCTGTTTCAGGTATTGTGCCTATAATTACCTGAGAACAATATTGATATGTACAGCCACATGTAAGGAGTGAAACATAGCAACAAAAGCTAATGGTGAAGGTGTTCCTGTGTACACCTATGGGAAGCATATGCCAGCATTAGTTACATAATTTTCAAAGAAATCCAAGATTGCTGCAACCATGTTTATACACACACCTTGGTGGTAACAAGGTAGCTTAATTTACCAAGTAATGTTAAAAATTAGTACATATATCCATAGTTAACTAATGAGAATTCAACTACAAATATCTTCATTTAGTCCACAGAAAGGTCCATAGACTATCATTCCAATGACACTAGTCCAACAACAAGAAGCCCTACTGTAATTTTCAGGTGAATGGATGGACCCGCACTAGCAGCCACCAGGTAGATAAACAACTGATTTAAACAGTAAAGAAAAGTATACTGGTACTGTGGCGCCCCGCAACGAGTGCGTCACAAGAAGGTATTGCAGCCGCAATACCCTCTGACTCAGCAATGAAATAGTTAACTCGGAGATCCAATTCAGCATGCAACACCTAGAACAGGGGACCAATCATAGGCCCTGGGGGGTGGAGTGCAGCAGAGTAGAACAGAGAGAAGAAGAGAGAGGACCCTCGAGAGAGGAGCGGGGGCTCCGCACCTCGTGCGGGCCCCTGGGCCGTCACCGGACGGGTGTCAGCACCTGAGGCTTTATCATCCGGGAATGGGCATTATTACACGGGTTCCCAAAAGACTCCCGTGCCCACAATTTACAGCCGGTTCACTGGTACCGAAGCTGGCAGCAGTTCACCTCTGTCACGCGAACCAGCCCCGTGGAGGAGCAGCTTTATAGGAGCACCCCACCACCGACCAGTCGTCTAACCAGCGGTGTACACACTGAGGGATCCAAGGCTCCCCAAAGCATCCACGACGTATACAGATGGATAGGGCATTGAAGCAGCCTCCCCGTACCCGACCTGGTATTCCTGGGCGACATTGGTTAGAACAAGACAGGTAGAATGGAGGAACACCTACGGATCTCTGAGGAACACTACCACTGCTGAGTCCACCCGGTCCGCTATCTGTAACCACTGCATACCGTGTATTGCCTTCATGGTTACAGTAAAGAACCGTTATAGAGACTCCCTGTGTCTGTGATTCCTTATGAACTGTCCGTCATTAACTAAGAGGTAACCGCAGCTGCCGCACAACATCTTGAGCAGCTCCAGCCTCCGGGGATCACCGCTCAGCCTGTGGGGAGCGTAACATCTTGCTGCTGTCCATCACCCCGGAGGTTCCGCAGCGTCGGTAGCCCTTACCGAACTACTCATAGGTGGCGTCACGAAGAAAACAAATTAAAACCCCTTTAATCTGTTCCCGCAAGACGTCTTAACTTTTGATCTGCACTACACCGGGCCCCACTACCGGCAGGCGCGGTCCACCCGTGACAAGGAAGGAGAAGCATCGCCTGTCTAAACCGGAGTCAGCCGGCCGCGGTGAGTCAGTACACCATCAGAACTAATAAGAGAACTATATGTTTCAGAAATACCCGGGCAGAATTTTAAAAGAAACTTAACAACCTGGTGCAGCCACAGTTGTGAGGGTAAGGATCACTAGTAACTGCACCAAATATATACGAAAATTGTGAAGCACATATTGTAAAAAATCCATTTGTATTTGCAGACCATGATGTAACAGCTGAATACCTCAGGAACCTATTCCTTCATAATAAGAGTTTAACAGCAGGAGGTTAAAATCACCTTCAAACTCCTCTGACCATTACAGGGTCAAATACAAGCGGTCATAATATTGTAATGTAAACTATATGTAATAGTACCGATATCTGTTAGATTTATGAATTTTAAAAGTTTTTAATGTTTTTTTATAAAATATAGATGTAAAGAATGTTTGTGATTTTAGAATAAATACCCGAAATAGGGTTACTAAGACTGCATAGCATTCTCATTTTTAGAATTAAGCCATGAAGCAAAAAGGGGAAGTGCTGAGTCTACATTCATAATAATATCCATACTATGGTGTTTCATTAGTGTGAATACGCCTATAGGATCATGGATGTGAAGCATATAATGCCCATATGCTATTTTTATATGACTTGCTATTACATAAATGTAGAACAGATGGCTTTGCATGCTGCTGACTTTCTGCAATAATAAAGGTTTGCTATAAAAAAAATTGATAAAAATAAATATTAAAAAAAAATTCCCTAAAAAAATATTAAGCTCTCTTAAAAAGATGATTTAAGGACATTGTAAGCTTCCTAGACTTCCCAGCTGCTGTCACATTTGGCACTATTTCCAAACTTAACACCCTGTAGGTGTCAAAATCACCTGCAAACTCCAGGAAGCTTAAAAAAATTCCTATAAAGCTCAAAAAAATTCTACACCTTGATACAGGGCAGTAGACATGCTACCTGGGGATAACACCTAACCAAAGGTTGGGGTCTTTCAGCAAGCGTTTTGGACCCAAATTAGTAGGTAAAGTTTTAGGACTAGTTTAAATTTCAAACTTTTTCCCGAACAAAGCCGCGTTTTCTGACTTTTGGGGAAAGTGTTTGGGTTCCCGATCGCCTAGCTAAAACAGCCATGTTTGTGCCAAATTTGAAATTGACAAACATGTTTGAGCAAAGTTTGCTCATCACTATACCCAGATATTTTACACTTTGGCTATGAAAATGCAAAAATCACATTTTCTCCACAAAGATGTTCTTTGATTTCAATTTTTTTATCTTTACAAGGGTAGCAGGAAAAAATGGCCCAAATAGTTTGTTTTGCAATTTCTCTTGATTATGCTGATATGACATATGTGATAAAAAACTACTGTTTTTGTGCGCGGCAATAAAAAATGCGTAGGCTTCGCCCTATTTTAAATCACCAGCTAAGGTAAAACTAGGTAGCTCGGTGCTGGTATTCTCAGCAGCGTGGGGGCCCATAGTTATTTGGTCCCCCCATGCTATAGAATAGCAGCCTGCAGCCGCTTCAGAAGTTGGAGCATTAATTAGAAGTGCCAATTGGTGGTGCTTTACCCGGCTCTTCCTGATGCCCTCGTGTGGTGGCATCGGGGTGATAGAAGGGGTTAATGACAGCTGAAGGTTGACAGCTTGTCATTAAGCCCTGGTTTGGTAATGTCAGGTGTCTCATGATACCCGCCCATCAACAATCCATCAAGTGAAGTGTTAACATACAGAAAAAAACTTTATTAGAAATAAAAAACAGAAAAAAAACTTTATTAGGAATAAAACATACTGACAACCCTCATTTACCCATTTATCAAAAGTCCAAAAAACATATCCTCCTATGATAATCCACCGTGAGGTCCCACATCGCAATCTCAGCTCTGCTGCATCGGTGGCCACGGTGAAGAAACATCCTGTCATTGTGGCCTCTGGGCATATTCTGAGAGCCTGGTGAGCTGCGGCTGTATGAGCGATGAATCACTGAGGTCATCCGAGGACAGCTCAGTTAACCATGGTAAGCGATAACCATAGCGGTTAATATGGTACCTGAGCTGTGTCATTGGATGACGTTACTTGGAATAGGAGTGCGATACCTCTCCATGCCTCTTAAATGTTGCGATCGCTATTGATCATAGCGTTTAGGGGGTTAAATTGCCCTGAGCAGTGCAGAGACCGCTCATAGCAGTGAGTGCTTGGTTCATCTGTCACATCTGTACTGCACCACAGGACTGGCGTATAGCAAATGTGGTGCCAATATTTAAAAAGGGGATAAGAACTGAACTGAACTTGGTAAAGTCCTAGAGGGTTTTCTAAGAGATGCTATACTGGTACGTCTGAAAAAAAATAACCTCATGACCCAATATCAACATGGGTTTACGATGGACTGTTCCTGTCAAACTAGTCTGATAAGTTTCTATGAAGAGGTAAGTTCTGGACTGGACCAAAAAAATGCAGTGGACGTGGTGTAAAAGCTTTTGATATGGTTTCTCACAAAAGGTTGATACATCAAATGAGAGCAATGGGGATAGGGGAAAATATATGTAAATGGGTTAAGAACTGGCTCAGTGATAGGAAACAAAGGGTGGTTATTGATGGAACATACTCAGAATGGGTTACAGTTAACAGTGGGGTACCAGAGGGGTCAGTATTGGACTCGCTTCTTTTTAACATATTTATTAATGATCTTGTAGGGGGCATACAGAGTAGATCTCAATATTTGCAGATGACACTAAACTCTGCAGAGTAATCAATACAGAGGAGGACAATTTTATATTACAGAAGGATTGGGCTGATAAATGGCGAATGAGCTTTAATGGGGATAAATGTAAGGTAATGCACTTGGGCAGAGGAAACAAAAGGTATAATTATGTGCTTAATTGTAAAATACTGGGCAAAACTGTCACTGAAAAAGACCTGGGGGGATGGGTAGATGACAAACTCACATTTAGTGGCCAGTGTGTGTCAGGCAGCTGCTGCAAAGGCAAATACAATAATAAAATACATTAAAAGAGTCATAGATGCTCATGAGGAGAACATAATTTTACCTCTATACAAATCACTAGTGCGACCACACTTAGAATGCTGTGTACAATTCTGGCCTCCGGTGTGTAAGAAAGACATAGCTGAACTAGAGCAGGTCCAGAGATGAGCAACCAAGGTTATTAGAGGACTGGGGGGACTGCAATATCAAGAGAGGTTATTACACTTAGGGTTATTTAGTTTGGAAAAACGAAAGCTTAGATGTGATCTTATAATAATGTATAAATATATGAGGGGACAGTACAGAGACCTTTTTAATGATCTTTTTACTCTTAGGCCTGAGACAGGGACAAGGGGGCATCCTCTACGTCATCCTCTAAGAAGGTTTAATCATAATCCACAGACGTGGATTCTTTACTGTAAGAGCAGTGAGACTATGGAACTCTCTGCCACATGATGTTGTAATGAGTGAGTCACTACTAACATTTAAGAGTGGCCTGGATGCCTTTCTTGAAAACAATAATATTAGCAGTTTATATGTACTAGATTCTTTGATAGGGCGTTGAACCAGGGAATTAGTCTGATTGCCGTATCTGGAGTCAGGAAGGAATTTTTTTCCCCAATGTGGAGCCTTGTGTTGCCACATGTTTTTTTTTTGCCTTCCTCTGGATCAACATGTTAGGCTATGGGTTGAACTAGATGGACTTAGGGCCACGTCACACGCATCGATTTTCTTAAGCGATCTGCTTTTTTGATCGCTTAAGCGATATCGTTTGTGCGTTGCTGCATGTAATCCAACGATTTTACAATGTAAAATTGCTTGATTGTTTGATCGCAGATTTGTGAGCAGGAGCTAAAATCAAGTGATAATTGCTTGATCAATCTGCATCATCGTGGTGTGTGACACCGCAATGATTCATCTCCCAGCGGCAGAGCCTATGCTGGGAGATGGTAACTATGGTAAACTTCGGGTTACTAAGTGTCGCGCGGCACCTAGTAACCCGATGTGTACCATGGTTACCAGCAATCTCGCTGGTCCACATCATTGTTGAGTCTGCCTGTGTGACAGCTCACCAATGATGTGAACGATATTGTTAGCGATCGCGTGTGCATGTGATCGCTAACAATATCGTTTACTAAATTGAAGCGTGTGACGGCAACCTTAAAGTCTTCCTTCAACCTTAAAAACTATGTTACTATGTTACATCAGCTGGAGACCTGACAGCGATCATGCAGGCACAGCCTTTTTTAAGGCACAGATTTTCATGAATATCCAGTGTGTCCAATCTCATAAACAGTTTAATGATTCTACATGCTTTCAACGGGGTTATCAATATCAAACATTTTAAAAGTTTCAAGATTTGACACAACTCTATTCCCCTTATACCCTGGTATAGTTGTATGCATGTTTTTCGAAAGACCTTTTTTGATCTTGCACCCAATTTATGAACAGTGTGCGCCATTTTGTGGAATTTGGGGAGAAAAACGACAGAGAATACTTTAAGACAAAAAAAATAAGGCAAATGATGAATCAAGACCTTAAGTGTAGTGCACCACAAGGTTGAGTGTTAATTTGAGATCTTCAGAAGTAACGGAGAGTAGGATGTATTCAATTACACTAACTATTTTTTTAACACTTTTTTCAATATTAAGTGAAAGTTTATGATGTATAAGAACTGGAACCAAGGACATATTTACAAAAAAAAAAGCACAAGCATAACTTAAGGCTGCCATAGGACCAAGAGTGGATCCAGATCAGATTGGACACAGTTCTTACTTAATTCAAATTGTAGTGAAAGCTTGTGTGGAACCTTCATTTTATAAATCTTTGAACAGCTATGTTGAGTATTGACTTACCGTAATAATCACATATTGCTGTCCTTGGGGGTTAGAGGTGGGGTATTTTTAATTGTAGGTATTAAGAATGCTGACAATTTCAGAAAAATATTACTTCATTATACATTACATCCTGAAAAACAATTCATTTAGAAGTATCAGTTTCTACTGAAATATAATGGGCCTTGAAGTGAACTGCTGTGAAAAAGCTGCTAGTGTTTTTAGAACAATGGGCTGGCTACCCCGAAGCCTGACCTCAAACTAATTGAATATGCTTGTAGTTATTTGTATCTCGAGGAACAGAAATGCATCCAATTTCTAAGAATACAAAAGAATATACAAAAAACTCTTTAAAAATTCAAAGAAATACTAATAAAAATTCCTAAAAGAAAGAGAACACGAATGCAAGCTGTAACAAACAAAAGGTGAGAGCACCAAATATAGAGATTGTTTATGTTTTCTATAGAGTACATAAAAGCTATATTTTATTTTTTTCCCTATATTTAAAGAGGACCCCTTACTTGCTCAAAAAAAATGAGTTTAGCATCTTATAAAAATCCCTGAGCTCAACCGATTCTGACAATGACCAATTTCCTCTGCATCACCCCATTACAGAGGTATTCATATTTATGGCACCTGGATCTCTGTAAATGAAGATTTTATTTGAAATGCAACTGGGCATTTCTGCAGTGTCTTCTCTTGGGGCGTGCACTCTTAATCTTCTATCGAGAAGCTGCCAATCAGAATTTGTAGGGTCCTAGCAGAATCTAGACCCTCCTCACAATACATCCCCCCTGGGGATGGAGGTGATGATGAGGAGACTCAGATACCTGAGGAGCAGCACTGTCCCTAAGCAGTAACACTCTGAAAATGGCAACAATGGCAAAGGACGTTTCTTATATGCTGAGGGACATGTGACTTAGGCAGCCAATGACACAAACCAGGCATTCCCTGATGAAGGAGTTGGGAGATAACTCTGAAACGCGTAGGATAATAAAGAAGAATCGTTGATCCAGACATTCCCTTGTACTGGCTTCTTTTGTTCCTTTCTGAAGTGGCAGCGCGGACCTCGAGGTACTGTGTCCTGGGAGCTGATTATACCACAGGGATCTGTGGAAAGTACGGTCCTGCAGCAGCTACTTGTTCTGAGCGATCATTACCAGTTGTGGGTTTTCACAACTGTATCAGGTGAGCAGCCTCTTTGTATAACCTTTTGTCCTTCTTCAAAGAAGATATCACCCTACGTGCGCATTCTTGAATTTTTATAGACAAACCAGGCAATGACACAAACCCTTATGTCTACAGCTTGTGGATGTTTTATGCGCCCTGATTGTCTGCCAGCCCGGAACACCCACACAGAAAGTGCTGGGTAAACAAAATGGAGTGCAACGCTTTTCTGAATTCTCCCCCATCAAACATCTGCCCACTATTCTACACAGTCAGAAGGTAGTAGAAAACCATCACTTAAATGAGATTACAGTAGAGATATATACAGTATAGTGACTAACAGCTGAGGTTCTCTGACGGGATCGGTAACTTTTTATGTCTTTTTCATCTAGTGTGATATGACAACTTCTTTTAGCCAGAACTCATCTGCAGAAATTACAATACGGACACATCTGACTTTTTACATGTGCATCACCATCACCATCCATTCCCAACCTGCAGAAACTCCCCATTCTGCCTGCTCTTCCGGCATGGAACAGTAAAGGTACTGTCACACGCGGCAATATTGCAGGCAATTTCACAGGCAATTTGCTGGTTGCAGTGAAATCATGGACACATCATTACATTTGTACACGGCCACAAAATGGAGCAATGTGTCCATGATTTCACTGCAACCTGCAAATTGCCAGTGAAATTGCCTGCAATATTGCCGCGTGTGATGGTACCTTAACTCTGATACTTCAAAGATAATATCATTACTATGATTTCCCCTGCACCAATTAATGCTACGAAGACAGTGCACAAGATAAAGGGGGCCCCTAAAAATAATTGTGTCCCAAAGAAAGTGTTGTAATTAGTGATGTGCGAGTACCGTAATATTTGTAATCACTATACTCGTAGTACTTTCTAATAAACGTTTAATATGTATTTTATCTCCATTTTTGGAGGACAAAAACCTGATTTGTTAGATGTCAGTCTAGAAGTGACTAATAGTAAAATTAAAAATCACACTACAGAAAACCTACTAGTACACAATGTTACTACATTATAACAGTGCACATCCTGTATGTACAAAACATTTAATACCATATAGCCAATTCCTCAGACTTAAAAGAATCAATAATGAGACAGATCCATTAAACCAACAGGCAGATATTTTGGAATCACATCTCAAACAAAGACGCTAACCAGAAAAAGTAATAAAAACTAGCAGAATCCAAGCCATACATAATTCTAATAAAAACAAAAAGAATCCTGTTGAAAATGAGGGCAAAAAATTATTTTTTTAATTTCAGATATAGCACTATGCACCCTACTATTAAATCAATCATTCTGAAACACTGGCAAATGCTTAAATCTAGGGATGGGCGAATCTACTCGCTAGGACTCGTTACTCGGCGAGTAGTAAGGGACTCGCAGGACTCGGTACTCTGCGAGTTTCCCAGCGTTTACTCGCACGAGTCCAATGCAAATCAATGGCAATCATAGTTTTGTCAGAGACGCTGACAAAACTAGGATTGCCATTGTCTTGCATTAGACTCGGCTACTGTGCCAGTGATAGCAGGGAAACTCGCAGAGTAACTGCTGTTACTTTGCGAGCCGAGTCCAGCTGTCTTCTCTGTGCAGGCTGCCGCAGCTCCAGGGTCCTAGAGCCCGCCTGCTTACAGAGATGATATAGCAGAGCTGCGATTGTTCTCAGTCTGCTCATCCCTGTGCATAGACATCTATATCTATGCACAGGGGATGTAGCAGAGAGGACATCGCGTTTTGGACTATGTCGGACGGAAGAGGATTTTTTTAATTAAAGATGGAGTCCCTAATAGCTTTTTTTTTTATTTCTAATAAAAAATTTTCTCTGTGTTGTGTTTTTTTAACCCTTTATTGGAGATTCTTAGTGGCTGGGTCAAACGTGGCCTGACATTAAGAATCTCGGGCTTAATACCAGCTTGTATAACAAAGCTGGTATTAACCCCTTTATTACCCAGCGTGCCACTGCCACCAGGGCCGCTGGAAGAGCGGTGTTCAGCGCCAGAGGATGGCGCTTCAATGAACACGCCATCTTCTGGGGCGGCTGCGGGCTGCAATTTGCAGCGGGGGGTGCCCAGAAAGCTTGGGCATCCCTGCGCTGTGGATTCCAGCCCCCAGCTGCTTAGCTGTACCTGGCTAGACATAGAAATTGCGCGGAGCCCCACGCATTTTTTTTTTAATTATTTCATGAAATTCATGAAATAATTAAAAAAAAAGGGCTCCCCTATATTCTTTTGTCCGGCCAGGTACAAATAGGCACCTGGGGGTTGGGGGCAGCCCGTCGCTGCCTGCTGGATCCGGCTGGTTCCAGAAATACGGCGAAGCCCACGTGAAATTTTTTTCTGACAAATCCATAAAACAATGTAAATAAAAGGGACTGCATCTTTATTAACCCCTGGACCATGGGCGAGGGGTTAATATAGATGCAGTCCCTTTTTTAGGATTGTTTTATTGATTTTTCAGAAAAAAATTACATGGGCTTTACCGTATTTCTGGAACCAGCCGGATCCAGCAGGCAGCGACGGGCTGCCCCCAACCCCAGGTGCCTATTTGTACCTGGCCAGACACAAGAATATAGGGGAGCCCTTTTTTTTTTTATTATTTCATGAATTTCATGAAATAATTAAAAAAAAAAAGCGTGGGGCTCCGCGCAATTTCTTTGTCTAGCCAGGTACAGCTAAGCAGCTGGGGGCTGGAATCCGCAGCGCAGGGATGCCCAAGCTTTCTGGGCACCCCCCGCTGCAAATTGCAGCCCGCAGCCGCCCCAGAAGATGGCGCGTTCATTGATGCGCCTTCTTCTGGCGCTGAACCCGGCTCTTCCAGGGGCCCTGGTGGTGGTGGCACGCTGGGTAATAAAGAGGTTAGGGCCAGCTTTGTATTATCAGCTGGCCCTAAGCCCGAAATTTATGGCGGTCACGCCAATATTAGACATGACCGCCATGAATTTCTATTAAATTGTTTTAAGAAAAACACAACACAGAGAAAATTTTTTATTAGAAATTTAAAAAAAAGCCATTAGGGACTCCATCTTTAATTAAAAAAATCCTCTTCCGTCCGACGCAGTCCAAAACGCGATGTCCTCTCTGCTACATCCCCTGTGCATAGATATAGATGTCTATGCACAGGGAATGAGCAGAATGAGAACAATCTCAGCTCTGCTACATCAGGCAGCAGGCGGGCTCTAGGACCCTGGAGCTGCGGCAGCCAGCACAGAGGAGACAGCAGGACTCTTATCTGTGCGAGTTTCCCAGCGATTACATGCACAGTAAACGAGTCCAATGCAAATCAATGGCAATCCTAGTTTTGTCAGAGTCTCTGACAAAACTAGGATTGCTTCAGGCTGAAGCTTCCGAGACACATCTGTGATTTGTAAATCGCACACTACTCGCTATTACTCGCTTCCCCATTCATTAACATTGGACTGCTAGTAAGTCCCGGGCTCGGACTCGCTTGAGTCAAGCGATTCCGAGTAATTTAGGACTCGCCCATCACTACTTAAATCTGATTGGGAATTAAACCAACTACATATAGACAGACCTATTGTCAGCTATAGAAGGACATAAAATTTGCAAGACTTCCTGGTAACAAACCGCATTACAAATCCCCCAAAAATTACCTGGTTAGAACAAAATAGACCTATCGGCAATTATAAATGTAAAGATTGCAAATTTTGCAAATTACATCATCCAATCACTATTGGAGATAAAACTAAAATGGTCAAAACTCTGATCACCTGCTGACCGTGGTTTTTTTCGCGGCCGCAACTGCCGGAACCGCACTTGCCGCGGCTGCCGCACACTTACCACAAGCCCCATAGACAATGCTTGAGGCTTGCTGCAAGTGTGCCGCAAGTGTGGCCATTATGAGTAAATGCGGGAGATGCATTTTTTTACCGCGACTGCTGCATTTTACAAAAAACCCAGGTGTGAAAGCACCCTTGGGGCTTTTTTTTTTTTGAAAAATTATGACCCAAATTAAACATCTTTGTTATATAGAAAACACTTTTTTGTATAATCAAAACGGTTATCGATTATCCTTTAATGCATTCTGGATTTGTACTTATAATTGTTTTGTCATTGCTTTTGCACAATTATTTTGGCACATGTTATTAGTATGACGTCCATTGGATCAATAAATGACGTTCATTGGATAAATAAAGGGAAATTATGTCATAAGCTATGGGACCAGCAGAAGTGATGATGAGACCAATAACTTGAAACGTACGTAGGTACAAAGGGGGCCACAGTAGAGCACAGCAGGACGCCCTATAGTGAAATCCAGGTAGGCACTTTAATGATTGGTGGCCCACAAATATTGGGGAACTCTATGTGATTTCATTTGGGAGATCTATTTCAAAGCTATAACATAAGGGTGGCTACTAGTGAGGGTACCTTTACACACGGCTACATTTGTAGCTTGTCACCAGGTAACTTACTGGTTGCAGTGAAATCATGGATACATGATTCCATTTGTACACAGCAACAAGATAGAACCATGTATCCATGATTTCACTGCAACCAGTAAGTTACCTGGTGACAAGCTACAAATGTAGCGTGTGTAAAGGGCCCTAAGATACATGATATACACAGCACGATAGTGGTGATAAGAGAAAGGGAAGCTGGAAGCATTAGAGCCCCCAGTAATACATCAGTATATCTGTAAAAGGATAACATCTAATAATACAGTGCTATACTTGTTACCTCGATAGACAATATATAACAGCTATGAGTATTTAGAGCTATATAAGAGCATCCATTGTGGTCAGGAGTTCATAAATGTATTTAGAAGTAGCTTATTAAGTGGTACCTGAATATGAAATGGAAAAGTGGTTCTATTAAAAATATATGTATGACATTTTAACTAGTAAAGGAAATTAATTTGTATAAAGAGAGTGTGCATATCATTGTTTTTCACTAAGGATACCTTTGTGGGGAAAATCCTATGGTGATTTTTGTTTAATATACTGAATGCAACATGTCTGCTGCATTCGGGAAAGGGGTCCCCCATGGCTCTAGCCCCCCTGTAAGCTTTAAAAAAAACTTTAGAAACCTTACAGTTAAGAGTCGTCTGGGTGGGATCTTATTGAGAGGTCCTGGCTGCTGGCAGAGTCCTTCCTGTCTCCTCTTTATGTGTTCCTCCCCTTCTATGTGTCTGCCGCTGCCTCCTCTTCTTCTGGGTCTGCCCTCCTCTTCTGCTCCTCCTTTTTTGTGACGTCAGGAGCAGAAGAGAAGGCGGCGGCAGACACATAGATGGGATGGAATGTTTCTAAAGTCTTTTTTAAAGCTTACAGGGGGCTAGAGCCATCGGGGACCCCTTCCATGAATGCTGCATTCAGTGCTGCAATTAGATAGCCATGCACCAGGAGGGGTGACAGGTCCTCTTTAAATAATTGGGAGGGCCCTTACTCACACATTTTGTAGGTCCCTCTGTCACACATCATTTTAGTTAGCTATTCCTCAGCACTTTACAAGGCCAGCTACAACATACCAGTAGGTATCTTGATCTTTGACCTCAGTGGCCTCAGGTGGTCCCATAACATACGTTTTGAAAGGAATTTTTCTTACTTAGACATTTGAGTGGTTCCTCCCTCATTGACACTCAGATAGTGGAATACATATTTCATAGCAGTTTACAATGTACCCACTGTAGCATTGGACTTCACCCTCCTCTTCCTCCTTCTCCACTTCCATGACATTTTGCAGTCCTAAATTCAAATGTTCAGAGGGCCTCCAGTAGGCAGGAAACCTGAGTTTGCTGAGGGCCCAGAGATGGCTCTGTAATGTACGTTTTGGAGGACCGCACTTACTTAGACATTTGGGTGGTCCCTACCTTATTGATACTCAGATAGTGGAATACATATCCCATAGCAATTTATATTGTGCCCATTGCTGCGTTGAGCAAAACCCTCCTCCTCCTCCACTGCCATGTGATTCTGCAGCCCTACATTCAATTGTTCAGAGGGCCTGTAGTAGTCAGGAAACCTGAGTTTGGTGAGTGCCCAGAAATGACCTTGTAATGTACATTTTGAAGGGACCGCTTTTACTTACACACTTGGGCAGTCCCTCCCTCATTGATACTCAGATAGTAAAATACAAATTCCATAGCAGTTTACAATGTTCCCATTGTAGCATTGTGCAAAATCCTCCTCCTCCTCCACCTCCATGACATTTTCTGGCCCTAAATTCAAATGTTCAGAGGGCCTGCAGTAGGCAGGAAACCTAAGTTTGCTGAGGGCCAAGAGGGGACCCTGTAACATATGTTTTGGAGGGACCACTCTTACAGAGACATTTGAGAGGGCCCTCCTCTACACCTTTGGGGATGAAACCACTGCCTTAAGAATAACACAGTATATGCAAAGCCATGACTCCTGGCACTGAAGGTCATCTCATCTGTACATTAGGGAGGGCCTTCCTTTAGAAATTTGTGAGGGCCCTCCTCTATACATAGGGAAGGGCCCTCCTTTTTACATTTGGGAGGGCCCTCTATACTTTTGTGAGGTGGTGAGCATTGATGCACAAGTATTTGAGGACCCACGGCTAGATAAAAGTCACTTTAAGGAACCTGATTTACTGTCTCCAGATGTCGATGATGATGATGATGAGACACAGTTGCCATCAAGTCCGCCTACAATCTTAATTGTGAAGGAGGATGACATGGAAGATGAGTTGGTTGATGATGAGTGCACTGATCCGACCTGGACCGTTGGCATGCACAGCAACATAGAGAAAGATTGATACATAACACCAACACAGGTGCCAAGGGGTAGTGGTTTGACCAGACTGAGGACTGGGTCAACTGTTCCCAAGAGCACCCACACTGTAGCCTAAGTCAGGGCATGGGGGTGTTCAGCCCTTCAGAGAAAGAGATTTTAATCTGTACCATCTCCCATACCAAATTGAGCAAAGGTCAGGGAAAGGCAACCTGAGCACCACGAGTATACGTAAGCACAATAGCAACCAAGCACCCCAGTAGGTGGGCAGGACACCAGGGTACCAAATCTGGGTCTGCGGGTCAAACCACTGCCATGTCGCCTGTGCTTTGTCCTTGACAATCTGCTGTCTATGAAGCAAGCACTCATACCTCCTGTCCACAAAGTGCGGTTGCACAGAGAAAGCAAACATCAACCTCATCCACTTAGATGTCCAAGTAAAGTATCAAGTTGTCCATAGCAGAGAGCTTGGAAAGGAAGTGTAAATAACCAGCCATGTACATACAGGCAAAAATACTAAAATCGCACATTGCCAAATTGCTATTTCTGGAGATGTTGATATTTAGGCTTGTGGGAACAGAATGTTTATGTGATCTCTTGCCAATATTTTAGCCGGTGTGCTGTCCACAACTTACATAAGCATGAGTGAAACAATATCAACCGTGCTGTCACCAACACTGTAACTAGGAATGTTGACATAACAACATACACGTAAAGAGGTTGTTGTGGATAGTCAGGGATTAAACATTTCTGTTACGGCAGACTGGGTGAACCTGGTAGAGGGTGGGACATCACACATCCTACACACGCCAAGAGTAGTCGGCCCAACATCCATCATGGTTTCCAGTTAGTCATATGCCAGTTTCTGTCTCTCCTCCTCCACTTCATCTTCCTTCTCCTCCTCATCCTCCTCATCCTCCATGTCATTCTGCAGCCCTCAAATCAATTGTTCAGAAGGCTTGAAACCCAGAGGTGGCCCTGCAACATATGTTTGGGAGGGCTCTACCCTATTCATTTGGGAGAGCCCTCTATACATTTTGGACAACATATACTGGTTAGCCACCTTCTTCGACCAATGCTGCAATGAGAAAAATACTTATCTCCTTTTTGAGTTACAAAAGGGTTGCACAATGGAATCCTTCAAGAGGTGGCATTGTACATCACTTGCTGAAAACATCACGCTTTGACAACGCTCTCAACAGAGGTAGCGGCTCTTTTCAACAGCAAGGATTAATGGGGAGAAGCACGCACACCTGCTACAACAGAAGTGTGGAGGGGAAATGTGCACAAACTGGGCCATTCTCAATAAACCAGCACATCAGCAAGGGCTATCTGTAACAATGCCAAGGATATAGAAGTTGAACAAGATGCTAAAGGGATATTTAAGTGACCATACCTGCGTCATTCATGATGATTCACTTCCCTTTAATTATTGTGTGTCCAAGCTGAACACTTGGCCTGACCTCTCCTTATACGTCTTGGAGGTGCTGGCCTGCCCTGCTGCTGGTGTCATGTCAGAGCGTTATTTCTGTTATGGTGGGGCTATCAATCATCACTGATAGATGCACATGACTCTTCACAGAAAATTCAGCTAGACTTACTCTGATTAAATTCAAGGACTAGATTTATACCTAGTTTGTAATCGAATCCCTCCAAATAACAGCAACACAACTTACATTCCACAAAACAGTTAACTTTTTAAAATGATGTGAACTACAGATGACCAAACATTATAAAGTTTGTGTTTGGTTTGCTGAATGGGCATTAGTTAACCCACTATATTGGCCAGAGGGTCAAGGAAATACTGAACGGAACCACATTCAAATCAATGTTGTCATGATAGTGGTATCACAAAAGCAGAGCTTCAGGAATACTGAGATAAGTAACAGGTGTAGGCAAGGTGCTCAGAGAGCCTAGCTAAAATCACAAAACACACAACACACACACACCACAAGAAATGTCTCCCCATTTGAAAAATCCATGCCCAGATTGCACCAAAGTGACATCAACTTGTAACGGAGTGGGTAGCCCTGACTGTATTATTATTGAAATGGACACTGAAGTGAACATTATACAGTCCGATACTGCCCCCTCGTGGACAATTGCTGAAATGACTGCAGAGAAAAAAAAAACACTGATTGCTGATCCCCTCCCACAACAGCCTTGTGCTGAGGAGGGAAAAGTGTGCAGCAGTGCAGACCCAGAGCTCAGACAGGACAGACGGTGTGGTGTCTCCCGACATAGGGCTCTCTTGCAACCGGATTCTTGGGAAGAAATACCTTGTGAGGATCGCTGTTGCAACCCCGGTCTGCAGGACATTATTTTACCGAGGGCCCAACTCAAATTCAGGACATTGCCACCGGATTACATGTGCAGGGGCTGTGACAGACATAAGGGAGCCATCTGTGCTACCGTGATCTCCCTTCTGCTGATCGGTGTGCCCGGGACAGAGAGAGAGACTAACAAAAATCTGTTACCTGCGGAAGAAGACCAAAGAGGAGGACTGAGGAGTTTCCCCCCTTCAGTGCTGCACCGGGACCCTCATCGTGAGACCCCAGGCCTGCCACTTGGGAACGACATCTTCTTCTGTGATAGACTGGTACGTGATTTGAGGGAAAGTTAGGGAAAGATATCTCCATTTTGTTTTTTTTCTTTTTCTTCTTCTTGCTGCGCACCCGGATAAAGTGAAGATCCAGAGACTCCACCATATACATGTGTGCAGCTAGATCAGTTGACTGTGTTATAGATATGTTTTACAGTAAAGAAATGTTACTACGGTTAAATCTGAGTATGGAGATTCTGTTGAAGCAAGACATACACACACACCCGCGGCCTTACCACTGGTCGCTACAAACTCACCCACAATAAAAAGTTTAATTAAACAAAATATCTCTGTTAGTATTCTGAAAATATTGCTGACATACAAAGCACCTCACTCAGTTGCTGGAACGCATAAAACAAAACTGTGCTTGACTGCAAAACCACTGGCACTTCCCCTGTGTTACCTGATTCCCAATATGTTGCCATGAAAGCAGGTCCCATGCACTGCCACAACTGCATGCACTACACAACAACATTTAGCATGACAGTGGACTATTTATATTTGGTGTCAAGCAAATGACCCCAAAACCGACACAGGTAACATTGAATTGTGCGTGGTTTCTGCCAAACAGCATTACATGGTAGTACGGTAGTAATGCTCAGGATTTTATAAGCACTATAGGACTGTATTAATTTGTAAGCTTTTGGTGGCACAATCCTACCTAAATGTCAGCACCAAAATAGTGTGGAAAATGGCCTGGTGCTTGCTTCATAGCAGGCAGTAAGAAATGTATGGATTACTGCTTTACATTGGGCAATAACCACCTTTTTAAGTGTAGTAATGTGGAAAGCAGAAGCCAGGCTGTTAAAATAGCGCGTAAAATGGCCTGGTGTGAGTTCTGTAGCATGCGAATACCGTACTATCCGTGCGAAGAGTAACTATTCGGTTACTCGCCGAATAGTAACGATGTTCGGGCTACTCGCCACTCCCCGAGTTTCTTGTGATTACTCGGGAGTAGCGAGTAGTCCTTTAACTTTCGCAGTGTATCTATATATACACTGTGAAACTGCACTAAAAGTGAATAAAAGTTGTTAAATAATAAAAAAAATATCATACTCACCTATCCGACGCCTGCTGTGGGACCGGCAAAGAAGACATCCGATCAACGACAAGGACGTGCGAGTCTGACAGCCAGTCAGATGGCTGGTAGTGATCTGGCCAATCTGGCCAATCAGATGGCCACACGTCACAAACCACCTGATCGCTACCAGCCACCTGATTGGCCAGATTGCCAGGTCTTGAACGTGCATCAATAACCTGGCAATCTGGCCAATCAGGTGGCTGGTAGCGATCACATGGTTTGTGATGTCTGGCCATCTGATTGGCCAGATCGCTACCAGCCATCTGACTGGCTGTCAGACTCACGTCCTTGTCGTTGATCGGATGTCTTCTTTGCCGGTCCCGATGCAGGCGTCAGATAGGTGAGTATGATATTTTTTTTATTTTTTAACAACTTTTATTCACTTTTAGTGCACTTTTGCAGTGTATATATAGATACACTGCGAAAGTACTCGCTCTGCCCATTCACTCCCATTGGACTCGCTATTCTCGCAACAAGTTCTAAGTACCGGGACCTACTCGTTGCGAGTATAGCGAGTCCAATTATTGCAGTACTCGCTCTTCCCTAGTAACGAATACACTCACTTATGACTAATTGTAGTAAAGCCCTCACTGTGCTACCTATTAAGTAATAATACCTGATATGCTCATAGAAAAGTTATAATATCCCAAGTGTCCCCTTTAACCCCTTCCCGACCTATGACGTTATAGAGACATCATGAAAGTCGGTGCGTTCCCGACCTATGACGTCTCTATAACATCATGGTTGTTTGCGTTCCTGCAGCTCCAGTGACCGGGTCAGTGACAAGTCACCGAAGCTGCAGGATCGCAAGGACCCATACTTTAGCCCAGGGGGACGTGGCTTAGCCCCCTCGTGGCTAAAGTCGCTCTGATTGGCAGTTGAAATTAAAACTGCCAATCAGCGCGAGTAACCACTCCAGATCTGATTGGAGCTCTCCAATCAGATCTGGAATGGCAGGTTGGCAGGTGCCCTTCCCCTCCTCAGCCCCCTCCCACTCCAGGGCTCATCAGCCCCCCCGATCCATTTCCTCCCCCCACCCAGCGGTAGCATTCATCGCTGGCGGTCAGCTTCCTCAGCCACCTCCTGGTGCGATACGGGGGAAGCTGAGGGAGCTGACACCACCTCTGTGCCCCGTGTTCCCCCTCACCTCCCGGCGGGCTGCACCCACTGATGCACCCGCCAGTCAGCTTCATCAGCTCCTCCTGGTGTGATCATGGAGGGGGCTGATGAAGCTGACCCCCCCCCCTCCCGGGCCACCCTTCACCTCCCGGCGGGCTGCATCCGCCAGCCTCCTCTGCTCCGGTGTGGACCCCTCCTCCTCTCCCAGGCTCCTCCTCCTCACCTGTGGATCATGAGTGAGGTAAGCATGAATAAATGGATGGATGAATGGATGGATGGGTGAGTTGTTGCATGCATGAATGCATTGTTGCATGGGTGGATGGATGGGTGAGTGGGGCATGCAGAGTGCATGGTGCATGAGTGGATGGATGGTGTTGGTGGTGGATGGGTGCTGATGGTGGATGGATGTGTGGTGCATGGATGTGTGTGTGCATGGATGGATGTGTGCATGATGGATATTGCATGGATGGATGTGTGCATGAATGTGTGCCTGAGTGCATGGATGTGTGCATGCATGGATGTGTGCATGCGTGGATGGGTGCATGAGTGGATGATGGGTGCATGGGTGGATGGATGGATGCATGGGTGGATGGATGGGTGCAACAAGTGATCGAGTGTCTCTTGTAGTCTCAGGAATCATAGTCATGGTGCACTGTATGACAGATCATTGCCATACAGTGCACCATAACTCTGACCCCAGAGACTGTAGGAAGAGGACACTTGATCCCTTGCTGCAGTCTATGGATTGAGCAGAGGCGTTCGAGCATTGTGGGACCTTCGTTGTGGACTACATCGGAGGCGATCGAGCGTTGTGGGACCTTCGTTGTGGACTTCGTCGAATCTTTATAATTAAGATGGAGTCCGAATTTAGTTTTTTTTTTTTTTTTTCAAATAAAAAGATTTTTCTCTCTGTGGTGTATTTTTTGACTATTTACTAGAGATTCCTAATGGCCGGGTCTAACATTGGCCCGACATTATGAATCTCGGGCTTAGTGCCAGCTGCCAATAAAAAGCTGGCATTAACCCCTTTATTACCCAGTTTGCCACCGGCACCAGGGACAACTAGAAGAGCCTGGGTACAGCGCCAGAAAACGTCACTTCAATTAATGCACCATTTTCTGGGGTGGCTGCGGGCTGAAATTCGCAGCATGGGGGGCACAGAACGCTTGGGCCTCTCCATGCAGAGGATTCCAGCCCCCAGCTGCCTAGTTGTACCTGGCTGGGCCAAAAATATGGCGGAGCCCCACGTCATTTTTTTTCTAGAATTAGTTCTAGAGATTAAAAAAAAAAAGGGCTTCGCTGAATTTTTGGTTGCCAGCCAGGTAGAAACGAGGCAACTGGAGGTTGGTGGCAGTCCGTAGCTGCCAAGCTGTACCTGGCTGGACCAAAAATATGGTGGAGCCCCATGTCATTTTTTTTTTCTAAAATTAGTTCTAGAAATAAAAAAAAAGGCCTTTGCTGTATTTTTATAGCCAGCCAGGTACAACTTCCAGCTGGGGGGCTGGAATCCTCAGCATGGAAAGACCATACATGGGCCCCCATGCTGCAAAATGCAACCCACAGCCACCCCAAAAAATAGTGCATTCATTAGAGGTGCCATTTTCTGATGCTGTACCCCAACTCTACCAGTTGCCCTTGTGCTGGTGGCACACGGGTTTTTCATACGCGACATGGTGTCCGCTAACAATTTCAATGGAACATTAGCTCCAATTGTTAGCAGAAACCATGTTGCGTATGGAGAGCCCCTCCCTGTGTGCCTGAACATTGGAGCTCCCCCACAAGTGACGCCATTTTGGAAACTAGACCCCCCAAGGAACGTATCTAGATGCATAGTGAGCACTTTGAACCCCCAGGTGCTTCACAAATTGATCTGTAAAAATAAAAAAAGAACATTTGTGTGAAAAAAAGTATTATTTCCTAATTATGGATCAATTTGTGAAGCACCTGGGGGTTCAAAGTGCTCCAAGACCCTTAATATTTTACAATTTTATGATCTGCGACTGTGCGCTGAGCTGACATTTTACTGATACCATTTGGCGTGCAGACCAACTTAACAAATATATCAACAAATATGCCCTCCGATCCCGTTTTGTGCCAGAATTATTCCAGCAAGTGGCTGCCGCTAGCCAGTGCAGAAAGCTGGACGGGGTGCTGAAATTTCAGCCGTGGAGCTCTCCACGTGCTTAACTTCAGCGGCGGCTATGTTATACTGTGCTGTCCAGGTGCTGAACAAGCACGGCTTGAATTTCAGAGCTGGGAACCGAATCGTTTTTCTGCTGGATCCGGCACGATCCGGTGCCCATAGACTCCCATGTTATGGGCACCGGATCATCCTGGATCTGGTTTTGTTAGTTTTGTGCACCAGACACAAAAACGCTGCAAGCTCCGATTTTGTGTCCGGTGTAAAAACCGAAAACAAACGGATCCTCCCGGACAGACAGAAAGCCATAGAAATACATGGAGGGCAAGAACGGACAGACCCGGACAACAAAAATTGTGGAGTAAAGCCGGCCTTAGGGGACCTGAAGCTGTGCTACACACAGCAGTGCTACAGCCACTATGTATAGTGAAAATCCTTGATCTCTATGAACACCAGATAAATGCTGGCTTTCACATGTGAACCTTCATGACAGGTATAGAGGCCTTCAGCAGACCCCTGGATGTCATGGTGACCAGTCGATGTCTCATGATCATGTCACGTCCTTTGACCTCATAATTTCAGTCATCCTGCCTGGATTGACATGGCTAATAATTCACCCTGGGGTCTATGGGATCTCGGTAAACAGGTGTTGTTCTGGGGGGTGCTGTCTCGGTGGCTGGTGCCCAGGCCCGTAGCCCTAGTAGTCAACTGTAAATTAGAAAAAGGGAATAGATGTCTCGTGACACCACCTGCAGTTCTAGTGATGCTCACCAGCGCCACTGTCAGACCGCTGGTAATGCAGCTAGATGGTTCAGCTCCATGCAGGCGGAGCAGGTCCCCGGGAGTGCTGCCACTGCACTTGTGGTCATAATGGCAGCTGTTCAGTAGTTCGTAAAGAAAGAAACACTGAGGCTTGTTAGCTCTATATGGGTATTTTACTGGAAGCTAGTTATGATGGTATGCAGGTTCACAGTTAGAGTCTTTAGACGGTAGCTTGCTGGGTAGTTACTGAGGAGAATAACGTCTCCTTGAGTTTCCCAGAGAGTCCCTTCTGCTTGCTTTCACTGCCCCGTTACCTTCCTTGCATCTCCTTACTTCCTTGCGCTGTCCTCACAGCCCACTTGTCTACCAGGCCCGTCGGGTGCTATGAGAAACCTTTCTTCTCTTCTAAGGGGCTCAATCCTGTTTAGTGATCCTGGTGGGGCTGCATGTTCTGGATGGGGGAGTCGGGCTATTACATAGACCCATGACCTACCGGTGTTGATGGCTCAGGGATAGACTCCTGCACCAGCAACTCAGAGCCAGTTCTCCATTGTGGACTAGGATTCCCCTCGGACTGTAGAAGGTCCGGCACTGGGTTTCCTCCCTCCGTATGGGCAGCCGTTCCTTTCAGGTGCCCTCCCTGGGGGTCCCCTTCATGGCTTCCTTCCTGCTTCGTCCCTCAGACTGCACTAGATCTGTCTGTTAGTTTCCTGCTTCTCCCTACCCTAACTCTCCTCCCACTGGGTTCGGTTTCCCTGGTAACGGGTTGCCAAGTGGTTCCCTAGTCTATGTGTAGGGATGTCGGGATGAGAGCCTCAGGTTGACGTTACACTCCCAATGACAGGAATACCACACTCTGTTGTGGGTGCAATACCCCTATTGTGGCGCACTGACCAGTGCGGCGCCACACTGATGTCTCCTGCGTCCTCCAGTCTGTGGTACCTGATCAGCTCCTGCTCCCATCTGTGCAGGTGAGAGAGATGAACAGACTGCAGATGACTTATGTTATGTCAATCAAAGCAGGAGAAGCAATCAGGACCACAGTGAGAAACTGTCAGACATAACTCCTATACCAGCCTCTTTATTTTCTTTATTGCTGCTCTCTGTGATCAGCTTCTCATCTCCAGCCATATTGACTACTGGATTTATTTCTTCATCCGGTGTCTCATCTGCTTCTCATTCTCTGTGCCAGTATCCTGTCATCTGAACCTCCTTCTGTGAGCTATTGTCCTCTGTTGTCTGCCTCACATCCCCAGTGCTTATGTTCTATCATAAGCTTGCAGGGTCAGACTGGCCCACCGGATGACTGGAAGATCCTCTGGTAGGCCCAGGCACTGCCACTTGCTGGTACTGCATAGGTATGACACGTGTGTGTCAGTCAAGCATTCACTTCACCCCCAGGTTGTCTAACTCTGGGAAGAGTGATGATATAAAAATCCATCAACACAGAACAGCAATCTATTCCCTACCACTAGTGAGCTGGTCCTTCCCCTCTAAGTCACTTAGGGATTAATGAGGGCCCCATTACACTTTCATATCAGTGTTATGCTGATGTTTGCGGCCAATCCGGCAGGTGGCACCGCATCTGCCAGACCAGCAGACCTGTGGCCCGGATCCGACAAGCCTCATGCATTGCCTATGTGGCTTGCGGTCCGATGCGGCAAGTGCAGCTTTTTTTTTCGTGGCCGCAAATGCTGGATCATGCCGATCAGGCATAACCACACTTGCCGCACCGGACTGCAAGCCCCATAGACAATGCATGGAGCTTGTCGGATCAGCGCCACAAGTGCGTCCGTTAGGCGGCACATCCAGCAGATGCGGTAAATCTTCCAGATCTGCCGCACATCAGCAAAAAGCTGATGTGAAAGGCCCCTAAGTTTGTTCTGTGGGTTACAATCAATACATAAGGCAATTTCACAATGTGCAATCCATTCAGTAAACTGTATGTGCTACTCCCAGAGAGCCTCTTTTACTTTTAACCCAAGGCAAAAACAGTATACATGTTTAATAAAACATAAAAATTCCCTTACATATATTAAATCAATGCAGCTTGCTCTATTTTATATATACATATATATCCAAAAAGTTATTAGAACATGCAATAGTTTAAAAAAGATTAAATAAAATAGTGCAGAGTTAGTGGAATAATACATCTCCAAATCAGCAAAACTGCAAACGTCTACCTAATCTTTGATAAAGAACCTTAATTTACACATTTCTAAATATTAAGTCAGTTTTCATGCATTGGGCTTCAAGTATATTAACATGTGTGGCATCAGGGGCGTAACTACAACAATTGCAGGGGTTGCAATCGCACCCAGACTCTAGAGCCTAGGTGGCCCCCCAAAGTCCCTTTGACCTATAGATAAAAGCTAATGCTATTAAAGATTTGCAATAATTGGGCGCTTTCGCATCGGAGCCCATGAGCTTCAAGTTACGCCATTTTGTGGAATGAATGTGTATATTTGATCTGTGGGTTTCTAAGTGAATGTGAATATGGTTTGTGTCTTTATATTCCTGTTTCACATACCTGGATGTTCATGTGTTTGTATTTATGTTTATACATACAATTTTATGTGCATATGCATGTGCAATTGTATAAATGTAATACATTTATTCCCAATATGTGACCATGTGACCATAAAGTAGTAACTACTGTATTTTTTGGACTATAAAATGCACACAGATTTTAGAGGAGGAAAATAGAGAAAAAAAATTAAGCAAAGAATGTGGTTATTGGGGGGAAGGATGTGCTGCTGGCAATTATGGGGGTAATGTCCCCATCCAGGGCCCCTTCCAAGCCATATATGGCCCCGCCATCCTGCATATGGCCCCCAATCCTGGTATATAGCCCTTTATTGTGTAAATTGTAGACTCAGCGATACCCCCTTTTTATTTCATGGCTGATTACTATCCTTTTCCTTAAAGGGAACCTGTCACCTGATTTTAAGCCCCTACACTATCACTAGCTGTCAAAACACCTTCCTAGCTGCACCCTATCTATCCCTTTCTCATCTAAAGTGTCCCTATTAAACATGTGAAAAACAAGTTTAAACTTACTGCAGTCCCCGTGGTTGGGGGACTGGGTAGCCGTGGCCACACTTCATTCACTACTCCTCTGTAGTGTAGTGCACGCCCCGCTGGGCGGCATTATTCTTTGTTCTCTCTGCCCCCAGTATTTGGAATCTCCCGCCCTCTGTGTCCTTCTATGCATGGCTGGACGTCACATCCGGCGCGGTGCATTATGGGGCCGGTCACGTGATCGGCCCTAGTGCATTATGGGCTTCATCACGTGATCAGTCCGGCTTCAATAAGCGCATTGCGCATGTGCGGAGCCGGGTCAATCACATGATCAAGCCCATAATGCACTGTGGCTGATCACGTGATTGGCCCCATAATGCACTATGGCCGATCACGTGACCGGCCCCATAATGCACCACGCCGGATGTGACGTCCGGCCGCTGCATAGAAGGACACACAGGGCGGGAGATTCCAAATACTGGGGGCAAAGAAGACACAGAATAATGCCGCCCAGCGGGGCGTGCACTACACCAGGGAGGAGTGGTGAATGGATCGTGGCCACGCCTACCCAGTCCCCCAACCACGGGGACTGCAGTAAGTTTAAACTTCTTTTTCACATGTTTAATAGGGACACTTTAGATGAGAAAGGGATACATAGGGAGCAGCTAGGAAGGTGTAGGGACAGCTAGAGATAGTGTAGGGGCTTAAAATCAGGTGACAGGTTCCCTTTAAAATACATTTAGTATCCTACTGTCTGTTAATATGCTTATATACAGTCATATGATAAAGTTTGGGCACCCCTCTTAATCTTATTCTTTTTTTTTTTTGTTTAAAATGGTTTTTTTTTGCAACAGCTATTTCAGTGTGATATATGTAATAACTGATGGACACAGTAATATTTCAGGATTGAAATGAGGTTTATTGTACTAACCGAAAATGTGAAATATGCATTTTTTCAAAAATTAACAGGTGGAAAAGTATGGGCACCTCAACAGAAAAGTGACATTAATATTTAGTAGATCCACCTTTTGCAAAAATAACAGCCTCTAGTCGTTTCCTGTAGCTGTTAATGAGTTCCTGGATCCTGGATGAAGGTATTTTTGACCATTCCTTTTTACAAAACAATTCCAGTTCAGTCAAGTTTGATGGTTGCCGAGTATGGACAGCCCGCTTCAAAACATCCCACAGATATTCAATGGTATTCAGGTCTGGGGACTGGGATGGCCATTCCAGGACGTTGTAATTGTTCCTCTGCATGAATGCCTGAGTAGATTTGGAGCGGTGTTTTGGATCATTGTCTTGCTGAAAGATCCATCCCCGACGTGATTTCAACTTTGACACTGATTTTTGAACATTACTCTCAAGAATCTGCTGATACTGAGTGGAATCCATGCGACCCTCAACTTTAACAAGATTCCCGATGCCGTCATTGGCCACACAGCCCCAAAGCATGATGGACCCTCCCCCAAATTTGACAGTGGGTAGCAAGTGTTTTTCTTGGAATGCTGTGTTTTTGTGGCGCCATGCATAATGCCTTGTTGTATGACCAAACAACTCAATCTTTGTTTCATCAGTCCACAGGACCTTCTTCCAAAATGAAACTGGCTTGTCCAAATGTGCTTTTGCATACCTCAGGCGACTCTGTTTGTGGTGTGCATGCAGAAATGGCTTCTTTCGCATGACTCTCCCATGCAGCTTCTCCTTGTGCAGTGTGCGCTGTATTGTTGACCGATGCACAGTGACACCATTTGCAGCAAGATGATGCTGCAGGTCTTTGGAGGTGGTCTGTGGATTGTTCTTGACTGTTCTCACCATTCTTCTTCTCTGCCTTTCTGATATTTTTGTTGGCCTGCCACTTCTGGCCTTTACAAGAACTGTCCCTGTGGTCTTCCCTTTCCTTACTATGTTCCTCACAGTGGAAACTGACAGGTTAAATCTCTGAGACAACTTTTTGTATCCTTCCCCTGAACAACTATGTTGAACAATCTTCTTTTCAGATCATTTGAGAGCTGTTTTGAGGAGCCCATGATGCCACTCCTCAGAGAAGATGCAACTAGGAGAACAACTTGCAAGTGGACACCTGAAATAGCTCTTCTCATGATTGGATACACCGGGCTACGAAGTACAAAGCTCAATGAGGTTACCAAACCAATGTAGTGCTTCAGTAAGTCAGTAAAAAGTAGTTAGGAGAATTCAAATCATGAAAATCAGAAGGGTGCCCATACTTTTGCACCTGTCAAATTTTGAAATAATGCATATTTCACATTTTTGGTTAGTACAATAAACCTCATTTCAAACCTGAAATATTACTGTGTCCATCAGTTATTACATATATCACACTGAAATAGCTGTTGCAAAAAAAACAATTTTAAACAAAAAAAAAAAGAGTAAGATTAAGAGGAGTGCCCAAACTTTTTCATATGACTGTACATAAAAATAAGGACAATGCCATGATTTTATAACCCTGTTTCGGGATGTTTATTCTAAAATCACAAATTAATATTTACATATGTACTTTTTAAAACTCATTAAAAACTTTTAAAATTCATATATCTATGGATGTTAGTTTTATTACAGATATTTGTTTCTATTGCGTTGTTATTGCCGCTTTTAATTATCCCTCTATGGGTCAGAGGAATGGTGATGGTGATTTTAACCTCCTGCTGTTAAACTCTTCTTATTCTGAAGGTATAGGTTCCTGTAACATTCAGCTGTTACAACCGTGTTCTGAAATTACAAATTGATTTTTTACAATTTCTGCTACCTTAGCTTTATGTGCGTTTTTGTTGGTGAGATTACTAAAGAGCCTAACCATCACATATGTGGCTTCACCAGGTAATTAGGGTACCGTCACACCTGGTGACATCGCTGGAGATATGTTTACATGCGGTGATACCTCGGGCAACGCACCGGCGATGTTACAGGCGCCATCGCCGCTGGGGTGTCCACAAACCCCAGTGGAAATCCTGTAACATGGGAGCCTATGGTTCCCATAGTCTGTAACATCGGCGATCGCCATGTTACATGGGGCGATGTATACACATCGCCCCAGAGTGCTCGCCTGGTTTCAGAGCAGTGCTGCAAAACCAGGCGACCACTCTCAGACGATTTTTCGGCACCAAATCGCCTCTTTACACGGGGCGATTCAGCGGTGATGATGCCACCGATAGGCCACGCCATTGCGTCGCCTAAGGAATCGCCTCCGATGTCACCAGGTGTGACGGTACCCTTAGGGCCCCTTTACACGCGGCTACATTTCTTGGGTGGCTACAGGTAACTTACTGGTTGCAGTGAAATCATAGAGAGATTATTCCATTTGTACACAGCAACAAGATAGAACCTTGTCTCCATGATTTCACTGCAACCAGTAAGTTACCTGTAGCCACCCAAGAAATGTAGCCGCGTGTAAAGGGGCCCTTAGGGTGCTTTTAAAATGACGCCTGGGTTCACTGAAACAATATAATTATCATATTAGTTGTGATGATGTACCAATATTCCATCATTAGTGCTTAATTCAGTTGTTCATCTACCTGGTGGCTGCTTGTCAGGGTCCCTCCTTTCATCTGTATATTACAGTGGAGTTTCTTGTCGGTGGGCTGGTGCTTGTAGCTTAGTAGTCTATGAACACTGTAAACAATATGGCCTGTTCCACATCTACGGTTGGTGTACATTTTGCTTAATTTGCGTTTCTAGGCGTTTTTACCACTAAAAACGCATTAAAACTCTTGCGTCTTTGTCCCCATTGATTTTAATGGAAACGCATGTAAAAACGCATGCAAAAATGCATGTGCGTTTTCATAAATGCAAATTGCATGCGTTTTTGCCAACGCTGCCCAAAATTTCGGGGAAGACGTTTTGTGCTGCGTTGGCAAAAATGCATGCGTTTTGCATTTATGAAACGCACATGCGTTTTTGCATGCGTTTTTACATGCGTTTCCATTCAAATCAATGGGGACAAAGACACAAGAGTGTTTATGCGTTTTTAGTGGTAAAAATGCCTAGAAACGCAAATTACCGTATATACTCGTGTATAAGCCGAGTTTTTCAGGCCAAAAATTGGGCTGAAAAGTCCCCCCCTCGGCTTATACACGGGTCAATACGGTATGCTGTGGGGGGGGAGCTGTGACCGGGGGCTGGAGGAGGCAGGAGGGGGCCGCGGTGACCGCAGGCGGTCACGTGGGGCCGCCTCATTAGTGCAATGAATATGCACGGCATCCCCCCGTCCATCAGCGGCGGGGGGATGCCGTGCATATTGCACTACACAGCCCCCCTCCTTAATATGCGTCCCGCAGTAGTAATAAACAGCCCCCCCCTCCTTATCATGTCCCCCCCGGCTGCGGCAGCTGTGAAAATAACAAACAGTTTATACATCACCTTCCGACGCAGCTCTCCGCTCCTCCGGTCCTCAGCATCTCCGCTCGCCGGCTTCTTCTTCCTTGTTGTGCCGGTGTCATGTGACCGGGCGCAGGAGATGACGTCATTTCCTGCGCGCGGTCACAAGCCGGCACATCAAGGAAGAAGAAGCCGGCGAGCGGAGATGCTGAGGACCGGAGGAGCGGAGAGCTGCGTCGGAAGGTGATGTATAAACTGTTTGTTATTTTCACAGCTGCCGCAGCCGGGGGGGACATAATAAGGAGGGGGGGGCTGTTTATTACTACTGGGGGACGCATATTAAGGAGGGGGGGCTGTGTACTACCACTGGGGCTGCTGGATACTACACTGGGGCTGTATATACCTCTGGGGCTGCTGTATAGTACCACTGGGGCTGTATATACCTGTGGGGCTGCTGTATACTACACTGGGGCTGTATATACCTGTGGGGCTGCTTTATACTACCACTGGGGCTGTATATACCTCTGGGGCTGCTGTATACTACACTGGGGCTGTATATACCTCTGGGGCTGCTGTATACTACCACTGGGGCTGTATATACCTCTGGGGCTGCTGTATACTACCACTGGGGCTGTATATACCTGTGGGGCTGCTGTATACTACCACTGGGGCTGTATATACCTGTGGGGCTGCTGTATACTACCACTGGGGCTGTATATACCTCTGGGGCTGCTGTATACTACCACTGGGGCTGTATACTACCTCTGGGGCTGCTGTATACTACCACTGGAGCTGCTGTATATACCTTTGGGGCTGCTGTATACTACCTCTGGGGCTGCTGTATACTACCTCTGGGGCTGCTGTATACTACCTCTGGGGATGCTGTATACTACCACTGGGGCTATATACTACCTCTGGGGATGCTGTATACTACCACTGGGGCTGTATATACCTCTGGGGCTGCTGTATACTAACTACTGGAGCTGCTGCTGTATATACCACTGGGGCTGCTGCTGTATACTACCACTGGGGAGGCTGCTGTATACTACCATTGGGGGGCCTGTATACCACACTGCTGGGGGCTGTATACCTGTGCTGGAGTCTACCCTCGGCTTATACACGAGTCAATAGGTTTTCCCAGGTTTTGGGGGCAAAAGTAGGGGGGTCGGCTTATACACGGGTCGGCTTATACACGAGTATATACGGTAAGCAAAACACACATCAGCCTTAGATGTGAAAACAACCTATGATGTTATTTGTAATTTTATTGTCACTCTTTTTACCTATAGATAGATGTACTATTCTTGCCAGTCCTTGGTTATATTATATATGCATTCATATTAACCAATTACTGCTGTTGTTTTACCCTATATTAAATGTGTATACAATCAGGTTTGAAGCAATCTATACAGCTCTGTGTAGTATCAGCTACTAATGATGGCATATGATTCCCATAGGTGTATATAGGTGCACCTTCCTGTTTGCACCTATATACACCTATGGGAATCATATGCCATCATTAGTAGCTGGTATGCAGCTCCCCATCCTGGTGTACAGTTCTCCACCTTGGGATATAGCCCCTCATCATGGTATATAGCCCCCCATCCTGAATATAGCCTCCCATCCTGGGATATAGTCCCCCATCCGGGTATTTAGCTCCCATCATGATATATGGCCCACTATCCTGGTATACAGCCCCCCACCCTGGGATATAACCCCCACCATCCAGGATCATTTCCATACCCACCATCCTGGATATGCCCCCTATCGTCCTGGATATGCCCCCCCCCAATCGTCCTGGATATGCCCCACCATCTTACTGGACATGCCCTCAATGCTGCAGCACACAAGAAAATAACAAACAATGTAAAACTCACCCTCTGTCTCTCCCTGTTGACAGCACTCACGGTTTGAGTCGTTCTGCGTCCTGGTGGCAGCCGATCATATGAGTGAAATCATCACTGCGCACCCCAATCCAGGACGGTGGTGGGGCATATCCAGGATGATGGGGGTATATCTAGTGGTGGGGAGGTGTAAACCTCACTTAATTTAATATGCACGGCATTCCTTCGCCATCTCTTAGTGCTGCTTCAGCACTGAGGTGATGGACAGCGGGTTGCAGTGCATATTAAATGAGCATAGTGATTGGGAGCTAGTGACCTCCCACTGGCTCAGCAGCCCCTAGCAGCCTCTTCCCAGCCGTTCCAGATCCGCAGGTCCCCACAGCACAGTCCTACAGCCACACAGATCCTATACTCAAACCATAAGACGCGCTCCCCACTTTCCCCAAAATGTTTTGGGGAAAAAAAGCGCGTCTTATAGTCCGAAAAATACAGCATGAAACTAAACAAACTTGTGATTATGATGCAAGTCATAAATGGAGGATAATTGATCATGTCTGAAAAATGACAATTAAATAATTAGATGTTGCCACAGGCTGCTAACAAGCTAATTATTGATTCTTACTTGACAACTATTGCCTAATTTCCCATACACCTAATGAAAATCCCTCTTTGACCTCTTTGATGTTTTAAAGTGTTTGTGATGCATGAATGAACACAGAAGGCTGAAATTATCAATTCCTCTTTAAGTGGATATGTCAAGAGATAGATGATAAAAGTCACCCATTAGCATGATGTACGTAAAATACTTGTTTACTTGTTTGTCGGGCAAAGAGCTGCTTGACTTGTAAAATACTAAAAGGTGAACCATTTATAGCTATTAAAAAAAATTAATAATTGTATAAATATGAAATGAGTAATGATGTCAGAATACAACTCTAAGGCCGGCTTCACACCACGTTTTTTGACTGTCAGGTTCTGTCCGGTGATTTGCAGGATGCACTGGACAGAACCAGACAGCCACGGACGAGCAGAACTGATCCTGCTTTTTGCCGACTTCGTTTGTGCCGCTGTCCAGTGCTGAAATTTCAGCACCGCGAGTGCAGGGGAGCTGGCCTCGGTGCTGAAATTTCAGCCATGGAGCTCTGCCCATGGTGCTGAATGAGCGTGGCTGCTTTTAACAGCCGCCGCTCTTCCGTGCCATGATGTCCGGGAACCGGTCTGATTTTTTATCGGATCCGGTTTTGTCCGATTTTTGCATCGGACACAAAAATGATGCAGACTCCAATTTTGTGTCTGAAGCAAAAAATCGGACAAGCTGGATACTCCCAGAAAAGCAGCAAACGAGGCAAAATAAGCACATCCCGCGCCATAGGGATACTGGGGGGCAATTTGGATCGGGTCTGTCCCTTCACACGGACAGACCGGACCTGAAAAAACCGTGTGTGAAGCAGCTAAGGCCTCATTTGATAGGCTACCAATTTATTGTCAGGCAATGAAGGGAGTGCTTTATTAATAAGTACTGTGATGGGCGAGTCCATAATTATCGGAATATCGTTTGGGACTCTAGCGAGTCCTGCCGGGACTCGCTACTCGTTGCGAGTCTAGCGAGGTCAATGTTAATGAATGGGGAAGCGAGTAATACGATAATGTAGATTTAAAAATTGCACGTGTGTCTCGAGCTTCAGGCTCTATCTGCTACTCTGCGGTTTCCAGCGTTTACTCACGAGTAACCAGCGATGCAAATCAATTGCATGGATTCCCTATGTGCAGTGATAGAGGAACTCGCAGTAAGAGCTGTCTGCTCTGAGCAGCTCCGGTCCTAGAGCCGCTGCTGCCTGAGGTGCAGAGCTGAGATTGTTCTCAGTCTGCTCATCCCTGTGCATAGCCATCTATATCTATGCACAGGGATGTAGCAGAGAGGACATCCGTTTTGGGACTACGTCGGAGGAAGAGGATTTTTTTAATAAATATGAGTCCTAATGGCTTTTTTTTATTTCTAATAAAAAATTTCTCTGTGTGGTGTTTTTTTTAACCTTTATTGGAGATTCTTAGTGGCTGGGTCAAACATGGCTGACATTAAGAATCTGGGCTTAACAGCTTGTTAACAAGCTGGTATTAACCCTTTATTACCCAGCGTGCCACCGCCACAGGGCGCTGGAAGAGCGGGTTCGCACCAGAGGATGGCGCTTCAATGAAGCGCCATCTTCTGGAGTGCTCGGGCTGCAATTTGCAGCGGGGGGTGCCCAGAAGCTTGGGCTCCTACGCTGCGATTCAGCCCAGCTGTTAGCTGTACTGGCTACATAGAATTGCGCGGAGCCATGCATTTTTTTTAATATTCATGAAATTCAGAAATAATAAAAAAGAGGCTGCCTATATTCTTGTGTCGGCCAGGTACAAATAGGCACTGGGGGTTGGGGGCAGCCACGTGGCTCCCTGCTGGATCCGGTGGTTCAGAAATACGGCGAAGCCCACGTGAAATTTTTTTTGACAAATCATAAAACAATGTAAATAAAACGGACTGCATCTTTATTAACCCTGACCATTGGCGAGGGTTAATAAGAGGCAGTCCCTTTTTGGTTATTGGTTTATTGATTTTTCAGAAAAAAGACGTAGGCTTCGCGTATTCTGGAACCAGCCAGATCCAGCAGGCAGCGACGGGCTGCCCCAACCCCCAGGTGCCTATTTGTACCTGCCGGACACAAGTATAGGCGAGCCTCTTTTTTTTTTATTTCATGAATTCATGAAATAATTTAAAAAAAATGCATGGGGCTCGCGCAATTCATGTCTAGCAGGTACAGCTAGCAGCTGGGGGCTGGAATCACAGCGCAGGGAGGCCCATGCTTTCTGGGCACCCCCGCTGCAAATTGCAGTCGCAGCCACCCAGAAGTGGCGCGTTCATTGAAGCGCCATCCTCTGGCGCTGAACCCGCTCTTCCAGGGCCTGGTGGCGGTGGCACGCTGGGTAATAAAGGGGTTAATACCAGTTTGTTATACAAGCGGGTATTAAGCCGAGATTCTTATGTCAGGCCAGGTTTGACCAGCCACTAAAATCTCAATAAAGGGTTAAAAAAAACACCACACAGAGAAATTTTTTATTAGAAATAATAAAAAAAAGCATTAGGAACTCCATCTTTAATTAAAAAAATCTCTTCCGTCCGACGTAGTCCAAAACGCAATGTCCTCTCTGCTACATCCTGTGCATAGATTTAGATGTCTTGCACAGGAATGAGCGACTGAGAAAACATCTCAGCTCTGCTACATCATTCTGTGCACGAATTCATGTCTGTACACAGGTAGAGCAGGCGGGCTCTAGGACCTGGAGCTGCGGCAGTCTGCACAGATCAGACAGCTGACTCAGCTCACAAAGTAACAGCAGTTATTTGCGAGTTTCCAGCGATTACTTTAAAGTCTCTGACCAAAACTAGGATGCCATTGATTTGCATTGGACTTCGTTGCTGTGCGAGTAATTGCTGGGAAACTGCAGAAGTACCGAGTCCTACGAGTCCCTACTATCGCGAGTAACGGTTCGCTAGCGAGTAGATTCGTCTCATCCTAATAAGCACCAAATTAATTAACAAAACTAAATTAAAGTGCATTTTTAAATGGTATATGAATCCAGCTTCAGACCACAAATCTTGATATAGTTGATTCTTTAATAGTGATCACATATTAAAATGATATAACATGGAGCACAGCCCACGGACGCTGTGACATGTTTCGGACTACACTAATCCTTTATCACAGCATAAAATTGTCAAAAAAACCTGTTTTTAAAGGGTGAAACATCAGATTGGATGCACACATGTGAAAACAGTTATAATTAGTATAGCATAGGTAGAAGACACACCTATTATCATTAACATATTAAATGCTGGAGCCAGACTCTCAAGAGATATTTGCCAATCCTAGAGAAGTATACAACTGTTGCAATGCATGTAACCATGTTCATAAACACCTGTATTATAGCCCCATGCAGTACAATTAATACACATATTAAGCATTAACTTAACAACATCATCACATTATAATGCCACCATCCACTGCGACACAATACTGATACAACCTGATGAGACATAGAATGATATAATTGGATGTGTCAGGACCATTAATAAAGATATGACAGGTCAGATCGCAAATTTATCCCTATGGGTTGTCTTGTATTGAGTTCAAGAATCCAGTGTGCTTCGCGCTCTAGGACCTGCGCTCAATATCCCCGCCCTAGGCAAACCTGTCACTTTTTCAATGCCTCTGATCTGGAGGATGGACATATCTCCCATGAATTACTTGTAAACATTGAAAAAAAACACAACACAGAGAAAAAGTTTATTTTTATTACAAACTAGCTGTAGTACCCAGCTACGCCCGGGTTAATAAATAACTGCTGTTAGCTATAACAAAATAGAATTTGAATATGTCATATTAATGACCTGTAAGAAAATAGAAGCTGAGCTGTGATTGATTGCTATAGGCAGCCTAATAAACCTCCACCAACAGTAAACCCTCCCCCGGCCGGGCAGTATATGTTACCTCACACATACACATAATACACAGCTCATGTGACTGACATCTGCCTTAATTCCCTATATGGCACATGTGTTGCACATTGGCTGTTTTTAATCAGATGTTTATTTTTGGAAATTAAAGATAGCACAGTATGAGGCGAGTTGTGTGAGGCGATTTGTGCACATCTGTGTCTGTCTGTGTAGTGTGTGTGTCCCTGGGAAATGTGTGTGTGTCCCTGTGGGGTGAGTGCATGTGTCCCTATAGGGTGGTATGTGTGTGTGTCTCTGTGGGGGGGGTGTCTTTGTGGTGTGTGTCTCTGTGGTGTGTGTCCCCGTGGGTGTGTTTCTTTGTGGTGTGTGTGTTTTGGGTGCATGGTGAGTATCCAATGTTGGGGCTGCACCTTAGCGACTATACACTTGCTGTTACTCTTTGTGTGCGTGTAGTGTGCATACATGTCCCCATGCGTGGTGAATATCCATGTTGGGGCCCCACCTTAGTGACTATATGCCGGTATATGCTGTTAGTCTTTGGCGTATCATTAAGCCCCTCTCAGTTCACAACTCTCAACTAGTAACTGTTACTTTTTCCCCATTATGTAGATAGGGGCAAAATTTTTGGGGGAATTGGAACGTGGGGGTTAAACTTTCGCCTACTTTAAAGTACTATATGTGTGTCGGAGGACACTGAGTAGTTCTTGCAATTAAAAGTTAGATTTATTACATGACATCAAAACATGTGAGGGAATATTACAAATGGGAGGGTCGAGACGGAAAATTTCTCCCGTACAAGCAAATCACACAAAGCATATTTCTCACCATTTTTGTGAAACAAAAATGCAAAATAGTGTATATGTGTTTATACTGAAATATTAAAAATTAGAATAGGGATGCATCATGAGCCAACCATATAGATCAGACATATGGAGATTAAAAAGCACGTCTTACATCTAACCCAGATTCCCTTATGCACCCTGTCGCAATGTCCCAAATGGCGATTACCATATAACCAAGTACATTACAATTTGAAATCCCCGACTTTCCATTACACAGCGATGGTCAATAAAACAAATTGTGCAGCACATTAATAAAGGGGTCAAAGATTCCCCTGAAGCAGAAGGGTTCTTACATGGCCCAAACACTGTTCACTATTGCTTCCTCAGTGGAAAAGAGTAACACGAATAATTGTAGATCGGCAACCCGCAACCATATGTGCCAGTTCTAATGTTGGCATCATGTGCTGCACTATTAATGAAATATTGTCAGTATCCCATTGAACTAATTTTGGCAACTTTAGTTCCTGACCAGAAATATGGATACAATCGTTGTAATTGTTATGATAGACAGCATTGCTTTGGTGATTTGTAATGTACGGAGGAAAATTTTACCTTATTAGACCTCTCCCTTTGTATATTCCCTCACCTGTTTTGATATCATGTAATAAATTTTTTAAATTGCAAGATACTTGTATCTCATATATTAATAGTTTTTTTGAGTATAAAACCGATTGTGAGTTGAGATCGTTCACTTAGGGTTATGTTGATAATGCCTCAAGGCATATTGTTCATTATATGTGTGACGACCACAAGCCATCACAGATAGATGGTGTGACAGAGAATGGGAGTCTGTAATTGGCTGTTAGAGTCACCTGGAATCTGCTCATACATTCTAGATGCTCAAATGTATGGGCTGGTTTCAGGTTACTCCAGCAGCCAATCACAGACGCCCACTCTCTGTGATCGTGTCTGTGATTGGCTGTTGGGCCCTTCACAGATTGACTGACATTATAGTAATGTAAAAATAAATAAATAAATAATGTAAAAAAAATATAGCACTTCAGCACTTGTATTTCAAATCTGGTGAATTTTAATTTTAAAGATTTACTCATACTACTACTAATGATATATATATATATATATATGATGACCAGAATTGTTAATTCTTTTATATATGCACATATCAATTTCCAGTGATTGTTTGACATAGCTGTGAGCTCTAGAGTTGCAGAAATATTTAGCAGGGCTATGTTATAATACAGTCTGGTTTATACGTTACAAAATCATTCGTTTTTTTTTTCTAATTTCACAGTTACTTTAAGGTTTCTATGGTTAAATGGTTTTGCATATAATCCAGGTACATAGGAAAAATCATGTAAAGTAAAGCATACATGAAAACTGACCTAGTTTGCCCTAGATTGTCCTCTACTCGGAATTAATCAAGTTGCTCTGGTTAAATGGCCATGCTCCATTTTTGTAATTGGCTTTTCTGAAATAAAAGTAATATTAATGGAGGAAGTGGAAGGCAGCACTCTGCAAATTAGAGATAGCACATTTGTCAGAAAAGTGCCAATTTTGACATATCATCAGAATGCTTGGCAGGTTCAGTAAAAGGCACACAGTCACTTAAAGTAATCCCATTAATAAAATAAAAGGTTATATAATGCAATGTTACAGCAGTGTGTATAAAAAGGTGTTTGTTGTAAAAGTATTTCTATTTTAAAGTATTAAAATAACAGAGTAGAGCAGAAAAGGACAACACTGCAAAATTCATTCAACACTTTGTAAAAGAGTGGGAACAGAAAAAGGCATGCTTGATTAGATCTGGCAGTTTTGTAGAAGAGCATCGCCATCTGCTGGCAAGAGAGACCACTTGGAACTCAGTAAGAAAAATACTGTTTCCTTGAAGGAAGATTTGTGAGAGACGTCAGGTCAGGTGGTAGTTGTGGCACAGCTACGAAATATAAAAGCCTGGAATACCAGTAGAAAGGGAGGAATTGGCACCAGATCTGAAATGAAGTAGGTATGTGAGCAGGAGTGTGAATTGATAGCCACCATTGCTGAGAACGTACCCAGATTACTAAGACCTAATTTATGCTGTCTCTAGAATAAGAACAGTCTATAGCGGTCAAGAACCTAAGCACAAGCTATGCTGCTTAAATACCAAAGACCAGACTACACTGGTCAAATACCAAAGACCAAACTTGAAGAGTTAAAGCAGATACAGGCATTTTTTTAAAGATATTTTTCCCATACAGTGCATATAAAAAAATCTAAACATCCCTGTTAATTAACAGGTTTTTATCATATAAGAAAATCATACTAAGAAGAATTTTTTCAAAACTTTTTCCATCTTTAGTGTAACTCATAATCTCAACAATTCCATCAAGAAACAAACTATAATCATTTTGAGGGGTATATAAAAAATAAATAATGTGGTTGCATAAGTGTGAAAACCATCTTATAAGTTTTAATGTGGCTGTTTTCAGAATTATCCAGTTACATTTAACCCCTTCAGAATGTTGGACTTAACAGTACATCCAAGGTCGCCTCCCTTTGATGTAAGCTCACACGCTGAGCTTGCATAATTCCTTGCACATGCTCAGTGACCTGATCAGAGGGCATGTGCAGTTAACAGATGCAGACGGATCAGCGAACCACCCACTGCTGTTAACCCCTTAGATCATGCTGTCAAACACTGACAGTGTGCTCTAAAGCGGCGCAGCAGGGATTTCCGTTATTCCCCACCGGCATCGGCAACCCAATGATGCAATCATGGGGCATCAAAATGTTGCCATGACAATCAGGGGAACAATGAGGATCCCTGACGCTGTCATGACCCTGTGGATGCCCAGCGATCGACTGCATACACAGAAAGGGATCATTTATACTGTGCAGAGTTGGGGACCATCACAGCTCTGCACAGCACAAGCAATTGGACACTGCAGTATGATGCAATTATGGGACCTCCGTCTGTTACCTTGACAGCTGGGGTCCTGTGATTACCCCGGAAGCTGTCTGCCATCACTTCCTGCCGGTGATCTCCCAGTGACATCAACAGCAGGGAGTGATCATTTCCCAGTGTTCAGATAAGCTGCAGCCCATCGGAACACAGGGGAAGCATTCAGACTGTGAAGCACTGAAGTCCTTATTGGGCAAAGCAAAATAAAGAAAAAATAAAAAACGTTTTAAAAATATGTTAAAAATACACAAAAGTTCAAATCATCTCCTTTTGCCCCATTGAAAATAAAACTAATAAAAAAATAAAAAAAACACATACCGTATATACTCGCGTATAAGCCGAGTTTTTCAGCCCAAAAATTGGGCTGAAAAGTACCCCCCTCGGCTTATACGCGAGTCAGTGCGGGGGCTGCTGTATACAGCGGTATAAAGCAGCCCCCGCATCCCCAGTAATGCAGGGCCCCCCCCCCCTCATGCTCCGGTCACCTGTAAAGCAAGTTATACTTATCAGTGCCCGCTGCCGTCCGCGCCCGCCGCTGCCGACATGCGATCCTCCATCTTCATGCATCTTCTTCCTGCTTCTGTACGCGTCGCAGGCAATGACGTCATTACCGGCAACGCGCACAGGAAACAGGAAGAAGATGCATGAAGACGGAGGATCGGGATGTCGGCAGATGCGGGCGCGGACGGCAGCGGGCACTGATAAGTATAATTTGCTTTACAGGTGACCGGAGCATGAGGGGGGGGCCCTGCATTACTGGGGCTGCCTGTATACTACCACTGGGGCTGCTGTATATAGGGGCCCTGCATTACTGGGGCTGCAATACCACTGGGGCTGCTGTATATAGGGGCCCTGCATTACTGGGGCTGCAATACCACTGGGGCTGCTGTATATAGGGGCTGCAATACCACTGGGGCTGCAATACCACTGGGGCTGCTGTATATAGGGGCTGCAATACCACTGGGGCTGCAATACCACTGGGGCTGCTGTATATAGGGGCTGCAATACCACTGGGGCTGCAATACCACTGGGGCTGCTGTATATAGGGGCTGCTGTATACACCACTGGGGCTGCAATACCACTGGGGCTGCTGTATATAGGGGCTGCAATACCACTGGGGCTGCTGTATATACCACTGGGGGCTGCTGTATATAGGGGCTGCTGTATACACCACTGGGGCTGCAATACCACTGGGGCTGCTGTATATAGGGGCTGCAATACCACTGGGGCTGCTGTATATACCACTGGGGGCTGCTGTATATAGGGGCTGCTGTATACACCACTGGGGCTGCAATACCACTGGGGCTGCTGTATATAGGGGCTGCAATACCACTGGGGCTGCTGTATATACCACTGGGGGCTGCTGTATATAGGGGCTGCTGTATACACCACTGGGGCTGCAATACCACTGGGGCTGCTGTATATAGGGGCTGCAATACCACTGGGGCTGCTGTATATACCACTGGGGCCTGCTGTATATCATACTGCTGGGGCCTGTATACCACTGCTGGGGGCTGTATACCTGTGCTGGGGTCCACCCTCGGCTTATACGCGAGTCAATAGATTTTCCCAGGTTTTGGGGGCAAAAGTAGGGGGGTCGGCTTATACACGGGTCGGCTTATACACGAGTATATACGGTATTTAGTGTTGCCACATTCATAAATGACCAATCTATCAAGATATAAAATCAATGAACAGTCAGTAAATTACATAATGGAAAAAAAAGTCCAAATGCCAAAATTACGTTTTTTGGTTGCCGCAACATTGCAATAAAATGCAATAATGATAAAACCTGCGCATCCACCCAAAAATAGTATTATTAGAAACATCATCTCAAGCCACAAAAAATAAGCTGCCACACAGCCCCAGATCCTGAAAAATGAGAGCACTACGGGTCACGAAAAATGGTGCAAAAATTCAACTCTTTTTAACAACTTCTGAATTTTTTTCACCACTTACATAAAAGTAAAAGTATACATGTTTGGTATCTATGAGCTCGTACCGACCTGAAGCATCACACCAACACATCAGTTTTACAATAAAGGGAACATAACGAATAAAAAAACCCAAATACAAACATGTAATTGCACTTTTTTTTCAATTTCACCGCACTTGGATTTTTTGACATTTTCCTGTACAATATATGGTAAAGTAAATGATTTAATTCAAAAGTACAACTCGTCCCACAAAAAATAAGCCCTCATATGTCTATATTGATGGAAAAATAAAAAAAGTTATGGCTCTTTGAAGAAGAGGAGGGAAAAACAAAAACAGAAAAACAGAAATTTGCCCGGGGTTGAAGAAGTTAAAGGATATGCTGGAGTTTCTGGCAACTACTGGTTGTGTACTGCAAGTGACAACAATCTCCCATATTATTTATATTTCTGGCCTGTGAAGTAGGATGCCAAGCAGGAAAAAAATTCTTACAAAGAAAAGCATCAAAATTTGGCTCAGTTTTGCTAAAACCTACATCAAGTTTCCCAAAAGCATGTTAGAAAATGTGTTAAAATCTAATAAGATCAACCATTTAACTTTTTGGCAAATAATTACAACAGATATTTTTGATGTGCAAAAAACACTGTGCAGCACCAAAAGAAAACCATACCAACAGTGAGGCATGTGAGGTCAGCATTATGGTTTGGACATTCTTGTGGTAAAATGTTTTTCTTTATTTTCATGGCTTAACGTTATAAAATTCTGTGAAGCACCTGCGGGTT
>JARQOC010000002.1:595638603-595653967 GCA_033576535.1 Allobates femoralis | reverse complement strand
GTCCTGCCCCCCCGCGGCTCCTGCGGGCCCCCCCGCGGGTCGTCCTGCCCCCCCGCGGCTCCTGCGGGCCCCCCCACGGGTTGTCCTGCTCCCCGAGGCTCCTGTGGGCCCCCCCGCGGGTCGTCCTGCCCCCCCGCGGCTCCTGCGGCCCCTCCCTGCTTGCTTCTAATAAAAACAAAAAAAAACCCTCATGGATACTCACCCGGCGCGCTCCATCTACGTCCTCTAGCTCCATGCCTTGAGGACCTGTGGTTGCCAGGGAAACCGATCAGCTGGTTGCTTTCCCAGGCAACCACAGGTCCTGCAAGCTGGCACACGGGTGTGTATGCTCTCATCCATCCTGCCCCTACCCCTGCCACCACCATCCTTCCCCTACCAGCCACCGGCTCCACCCTGCCCCCCCTCTCCCTTCCATAGCCCCCCCCCACTCCATCCTGCCCCCCCAGCTCCATCCTGCCCCCCCACCGGCTCCATCCTGCACCCCCCACCCGCACCATCCTACCCCCCCACCGCCTCCATCCTGACCCCCCCCACACCAGCTCCATCCTGCCCCCCCGCTGGCTCCATCCTGCCCCCCCCACACCAGCTCCATCCTGCCCCCCCACCCGCTCCATCCTACCCCCCCCGCCGGCTCCATCCTGCCCCCCCCACACCAGCTCCATCCTGCCCACCCACCGGCTCCATCCTGTCCCCCCCACCCCACCTCCATCCTGCCCCCCCCACACACCAGCTCCATCCTGCCCCCCCGCCTCCATCCTGCCCCCCCCACCGCCTCCATCCTGCCCCACCCCCCCTTGGCTGCATTCTTTCCCCCCAGCTGCATCCTGCCCCCCCCACCAGCTCCATCCTGCCCCTCCACACACACCAGCTTCATCCTGCCCCCCCACCGCCTCCATCCTGCCCTCCCGCCAGCACCATCCTGCCCCCCGCACCCTCCACACTGCCCCCCCCCCCTCGGCTGCATCCTGCCCTCCTCACCCCCTGCATCCTGCCCCCCTCGCCGGCTCCATCCTAACCCCCCTGCCCCCTCCATCCCCCCCCCCAGACCAGCTCCATCCTGCCCCCCCCACACCGCTTCCATCTTGCCCCCCCCCAATGCCTCCATCCTGCCCAGCTCCCTCCATCCTGCCCCCCCATCCTGTCCCGCTCCCTCCATCCTGCCCTGCTCGCTTCATCCTGCCCCCCTCCCACCATCCTGCCCCACTCGCTCCATCCTGCCCCCCCTCCACCATCCTGCCCCGCTGCCTCCATCCTACCTCGCCGCCTCCATCCTGCCCCCCTGTCACCATCCTGCCCCCCCCCCGGCTCCATCCTGCCCCCCCTGCCGCCTCCATCCTGCCCCCCCCCTCGGCTGCATCCTGCCCCCCCCGCCGACTCCATCCTAAACCCCCCGCCGGCTCCATGCTGCCCCCCCTGCCGCCTCCATCCTGCCCCCCCCTCAGCTGCATCCTACCCTCCCCGCCGGCTCCATCCTAAACCCCCCGCCGGCTCCATCCTGCCCGCCCCATACCAGCTCCATCCTGCCCCCCCCGCCAGCTCCATCCTGCCCCCCCCGCCAGCTCCATCCTGCCCCCCCGCCAGCTCCATCCTGCCCCCCTGCCACCCCCATCCTGCCCCGCTCACTCCATCCTGCCCCCCTGCCACCATCCTGTCCTGCTCCCTCCATCCTGCCCTGCTCACTCCATCCTGCCCCCCGCCACCATCCTGCCCCGCTCGCCCCATCCTGCCACCACTCCACCCCCCGTCACCATCCTGTCCCCCTAATCCCCCCTGCCAGTTAGCGGTCATGTGACCGATCAGCTGAACGGTTTCCCAGGCAACAACGGCTCCTAAACCCCTGTAGGACCTAGAAGACGAAGGTGGAGCGAGCTGGCGGACAGGTGAGTATCCTCACTGAGGATTTTTTTATTTTTTCAAGGGAGGAGCGGAGGGGAGCAGAGTATGCCCATATACCATAGTGCTGCTATACATGTGCTATAAAATTCCACCATATACTATAGTAAAACTCTACATATACTGTTATTTACTCTCATATACTATAGTGCTGCTATACATGTACTGTAATGTATCGCCATATACTATAGCGCTGCTATACATGTAATGTAATGTACCACCATATACCATAGCGCTTGCTATACATGTACTGTCATGTACCGCCATATACCATAGCGCTGCTATACATGTGCTATAAAATACCCCCATATACTATAGTGCACCTGTACATATACTGTAATATATTGCCATATACTATAGTGCTGCTATACATGTGCTATACTGTACCGCCATATACCATAGTGCTGCTATATCTAATATATAAAACCCAAAGGCTCACTTCCGTCATTTTAGCCAGCACTTCTGTCAGTTTGTCATCCCCAAAGTCACGTCACCACAGCGCTACAACCCGTCCAGAGTGGACCAACATGCCGGCCCTAAGCGGAGTGCGACTCAGGCAGCCCCGCCACGCTTACCAACACCCCTACACTGCCTAAAACACACATCACGGGCGGGAGACCACCCCTGTGATGTGTGCAGCCTGGAGGAGCAGAGGTGTGCCTAATTCTCATGTCGCCGCTCCAGCCTCCTCTCTCCTCACCCCTCCAGCCGCATCTCTCCTCACCCCTCCTGCCTCACCTCTCCTCACCACTCCAGCGCTACCTCTCCTCACCCCTCCAGCCTCCCGCCACATCATACTCTGCTATCCACAGAGCCGCCTGTATACTCTGCTACCCACAGAGCCCCCTGTAGACTCTGCTACCCACTGACCCGCCTCTATACACACAATTCATTTCACCGCGCTCCCGATGCAATTGCATCGGGCCCCTGACCACTGCACTCTGGCCCATCCACTTCACTCTGCCCCTGACCACTGCACTCTGCCCGTGACCACTGCACTCTGCCCGTGACCACTGCACTCTGCCCCTGACCACTGAACTCTGCCCCTGACCACTGCACTCTGCCCTAAAGCAGACTATTAGCCACTGAGCCTCCGTATACTCTGCTAACCAATCAGCCGCTGTATAGTTTGCTAACCACTGAGCCCCCGTATACCCTAATAACCATAGGCTAGAATACCCGATTCTTTAGAATCGGGCCGCCATCTAGTGTGTCTATATTAATGGAAAAATAAAAAAGTTATGGCTCTTGGAGGAAGGGGAGGGCAAAGCAGTCACGAACAACAGAAAATTGCCCGGGGGTGATGGAGTTAACACTTATATTACTAGTAGGCAGCATTCCAATTAAATGACTGAAAAAGTAAACAAGGTGAAGTAGCAAGAATTTGAAGATCCCATTGAAATTGTATTACAATATTGTGGTTTTAATAATTTTAGTGTATTTTTACTGAATAACTATGGTATGGATAATTCCTCTAAATGTCACAATTGATGTTCATTATTGAGTTTCAGTGTGTGCGTATGTTGGTAATTACCTATAAATGACGGCATTACTTACAAATATATACAGCTGTTTTCCTTTTTCTGCTATACTTTTATTATGTTTTTGCCAATAGTCTAATTAATGTGTCTCCTTATACAATACAAAGGTAATAAAGACCGTAGATTAACAAGCCCATAGCATGAAAATGATCCCCCAATCCTAGCTGATTACATTGCAATGGCCGAGTGTCTACATTATGTAAATGGCTCCCTTCCATTCTGTGCAGAACACTATCAAATAAAATACTACAGTATTGATTTTCACTAGGGACCAATCATTATAACAATGTACTGACGTACAATGTAATGAGCTTCCTGAGCAAAAGCTTTATCCTGCAGTTACCTCCTCCAAAAGGTCTTTTCAGGTGGAGTACTGTCAACCGAATAAAATGATATAATGTCATTGTTCACATCGACTCCTTATTATGATGTGCTGATTCCAAGCCCCAATTTCATTAACTCTTTGACCCTTTAATTGATTGGTTTTATCCAAAAACCGAAATGATGTTTTGACATTTACTTTCAAGTTCATCTGCTGTTGTGAACCTGTCAGTAATTACAGTGGCAGCAAAAATATGTTTTGCCTGTAAAATGGTTTAGCTCTATCATCTAAGCTAGCAAAACTGGTTTAAACCAATGCAGATATATGAGTTGACAAGGGTTTAGCTAACTTTTATTTTTACCTTGACCTTTCTGCCCATACCTTTATCTAAATACCATGGCAGAGATCACGTGGCTTGTTAGCACCAAATTACCCAGCAACCCAGTGCTATGCTAATATAATTAGCTCTATAACTATAAATGCTAATACTATGCTGTAAAGATCAATGTGCAAAGTTCTTAAGTCCTTGCTCACATGCACGTTTGTCACCTTAGGTCCTGATGAATACAATGGACTTCATAGATTGAGTGGCTCCATACACAAGTGGCAGCTGTATTATACAGCTGACAGCTATCCCTAACTGCACCAATCGGAGCTGGTTTCCATTGCCAGTTGGGGCTTACTTAAGGCCTACCTTATTATTCTTCTAAGAGAACAAAGATGTCAAAAAGTGTAAAATACTCTTTAATGCAAAAACATTGTATTTTACTTGTGATTCACTGTGAAACAAAAAAATAAATGTCAAACTGTAACATAAAAATAGACAAAACAATATTAAAATGCCAAATCCCTCCTTTTCATTATTCTCTAAATACAAACAACAAAAACAAACATACAGTAAGTGGTATTGTTGTGAGTCAGGCCGGTAGGGAAGGGGTTACTTGGATACCAGGACGGTGGCTTCGGTGGGGGATCACGACTGGTCAGGTCCCGGTTCAGTGCTCGAGCACTCAATGGCTGATGGGGATGAGGGTGAACTTGGGAATAGGGAAACGTGACGCCACCTGTGGTACCTGGTAATAAGGTTACCAGCTCTACAGCCAGGTGCTGAGGTGATGTTGTGGTGCAGCAGAGGTAGTGCAGCTCCCCACAGGCGGAGCATTTCCTCAGTGTGGCGGGGTAGATGATAGGAGTCATAGTCCTTGGCTCTGTGGTGCTGCAGAGACCCTTCGGGCAATGGATAAAATAAAGCCAGAGACCGGAGCAGCTCAAACAGTTCTTTACTGGTACCAGGTGGATAAGATACACAATACAGTCCGGCTCACCGGGAATTATAGCTACAAGTTTCAGGGGTTCACCACAGAGTCCGTCAGAGGTGTCTCTCAGTTATCCTTCTTGGTCTCTGTTTGTAATGACTCTCTGCTCTCCCACACTAAAGTCTGGTTACTGCTCCCCAGGTCTGTTGCCTTAAGTCCTTGTTACATCTTGGCGTCTTGGACCTAGCTTTGGGATAGTGGTTAGGCTCCTTGGTGGGTGTCGTGTCTCCCTTATGAGGGCCCACAATGCGCTGGTCTGCGGTTTGGGTTAAACCAAATCAAACCACCTTGGCTCCAGTGCACCGGTTTGACCTGGGCACTCCAGACGGCTCCAACCATACCTGGAGTGTCCCCTTCTTGTCTGGGTCACCTCCGCTCTTTAAAGGTGCCCACTCTTCAGGGTCCCCTGCATCTGTCTCTTTCCTCTCTCTGTCACCCTCTAACTAACTTGTGTGTCAACTGTCACTCACGTCTCCTGCTCTTCTAAGCTCCCACCCCCTGGGACCTACTGAATTACAGTCCCCTGTGCTAGGGTGTCTGTGGGTGTGTTCGGTGGACAGACTCTGTAGTTCTCCAATTCTACCTGTGACTATGGGGATACTACACCTTTCTTTTGGGGTGCAGTACCTCCCTGTGGCGTCCCGCCAGGTGGGCGCCACAGATGCATTAGTAAAAGTCTAAATTTTAAGCACTTTTTTAAATTTTACCGCTGGAATGGTGCTTAAATCTACATTCCTTCACCTTACTCATATTCTTACCTTCCGGCCTCTTTATTTTCTATAACAGTCATTTCGGTTCGGCTTCTGCAGTTTGTGACATGCTGGCCGCTCCCATGTTTCATGGAGTGAGCTAGAGGTTACAACTAGTGATGAGCAAGTAGTGAAATATTCACACTCGCTATACTCATAACGAGTAGTTTTTAATACTCGCATATTCATCCGAATAGCAAGTCTAATAGTAGTCAATTAGTGATTTGTAATTCAGGAAGTTTCTACCTGTGTCTTTGGATACCTGTGTTTCAGCCATGCTCAAAAACAAGCAGGCATAATCCCTATGGTGGCAGCGTGTAATCGGGCACAGGCACGGTATTTGAGTTCCCTGGGGCGTGCCACAGCGTTATGTATACCACACCCCATCAGCTATCATTGGTGGGGGCTACTGTCTACCCATTGGCTGTCCCTGCACAGGGAGGCATATTTAACGAGCTGACCAGTCACCCTACACATTTGCAATAGCGTCATGTATTAGCCAGCCTTTCTGCGCTGGCTGGCCAATCATGATGCTATTGCATTGTTCAATCATCGTACGAGCGTCGCGTAATACACAACTCTGGCACACCTATGTGTTGTCCCTGCTGCCCCAGGTCCGCCCATATTCCCTTGTGGTAGCGGCGTGTAAATCAGGGAAGGTGCTCCACAGAAGGTAACCTGCGGTACCCGTCGGCACTTCCGGGGAACGAAAATACCTTCTGTGGAGCACCTTGTAGCGGCGTGTATTTGCGGCATCAGGTACCGTTAGCAACCGTTGCAAACGCGCGCGTGCACGTGCGGTGCCTACCTATTGCTACCCTCTGTGGCGGGTGTAAAGGTACCATTAGAGTAGTGAAAAGTAACGATTACACTCGCTTATCACTAGTTACAACTCATTCTGGCTCTCAGAGACTTGCATTGAGAGTTCGTAACCTTAGATTAAAAGCACCACTCCAGCGCTGAAAAGGAAAACCTCACAGGGGTGGCACTTTGAAATTGATAGTGTTATTTATCCCCTACTGATATCAACATGCCATGCCTTGGTTTTTGGACTCAATCTAGTGACCTGGTGCTACAGGGTCAATCTCTTTCTCTACTGAGTCACAGCCTGGTCTCTATCCAAATGCTGATGGTTCTGCTAATTATGCTTTTCTTCCTTTTCTTTGCTGCTAGTCAGGTATTTCTAATTTTCCTATTTGATCAGTCATATCACAGCTTGGGTGGGTCTATTTATATTCACCTTGCATTAACCTTCTTTGCTAGCTATATTTCTAAGTGAATTTCATCTAAGGAGTTTCAACCCTGCAAGTAAGGGATTTTGCCTGCTAGGCTGAGAACAGAAGTGTTGCTGCTCTGCTTGCTCATTTACCTTCCCAACAGCTTTTCTATGTACTCAAATAGGGATTACTTGGGGTCCCTTGCTTTCATTTATTATTCTCCCTTTTACCCCTTGTGCGCTTACTTTAAGTTTCCTCATCTTAAGTAGAGTTGAGCCACCACCCTAGTGTTCTAGTTCGATTCGATTCGTCGAATGGACGGTGTGTTCGTCGAATGTTTGTCGAATGTTCGTCGAACACCCTCGAACACACTAAAACACTATGGTGGTGGTCAATTTCAGTTCCGCAATGTATATACATACATTGCGGAACTGAAATGAAGTAAAATCAAGGGTTAAAAATAATAAAAATCAATACTCACCTCTCTAATCCATCCAGCGACGCTTCCAGCACTGCCTACCTGTCGGAGATGTGATCCCGGCAGCGTTTCCCGGTGAAATGACGAGTTCTCGTGATAACTCGTCATGTGACCGGAAACCGCTGCCGAGATTATGATGTCACCGCAGGTCCTACAGGTCCTCACTAGTAATGAATAGTAGTGAGGACCTGCGGTCACATGACGAGTTCTCGCGATAAACCGTCATGTGACCGAAAATCACTGCAGGATTATGATGTCACCGCAGGTCCTACAGATCCTCAGTACTATTCACTACTACTGAGGGCCTGTAGGACCTGCGGTGACGTCATAATCTCAGCAGCAGTTTCCGGTCACATGACGAGTTATCGCGAAAACTCGTCATTTCACCGGGAAACGCTGCCGGGATCACATCTCCGACAGGTAGGCAGTGCTGGAAGCGTCGCTGGATGGATTAGAGAGGTGAGTATCGATTTTTATTATTTTTAACCCTTGATTTTACTTCATTTCAGTTCCGTAAAGTATGTATATACCTTGCGGAACTGAAATCGAACTGAAATCGAACATGAACTCGAACTGCCGAATTTAGAGCAAGTTGTTCTAATTCGACGAACGACTCGAACATCGCCAAAAACAGCTCGAATTTGAGATTGGCGAACAATTCGAGTCGAACACCGCTCATCTCTAATCTTAAATCCCCATCTACCTCTGCATACTTTCCTTTTCTTGATAAATTGTGTGCAACTGCTGTCTGTCTGATTCATCAAGAGGAGCGAGAAAACAGCCTTTCAGGGTGCCAGGTCCAAGTTGGTGTTTTTAGTTGAGCTTCCAGGGATATTTTAACCTGTACCAGTAGGGTGTGGGTGAGGCTGAATTGTTGTAGGCTTTATTTATCTCTTTAGCTGAGGTTGAGTAGGTACACACATGGTCTAAATTGTTGGTACCCCTCATTTAATGAAAGAAAACCTACAATGGTCACAGAAATAACTTGAATCTGACAAAAGTAATAATAAATAAAAAATCAATGACAATGAACAAATGAAAGTCAGACATTGCTTTTCAGACCATACTTCTACAGGATATATTATAAAACTAAACCCATGAAATAGGCCTGGACAGAAGTGATGGTACCCTTAAGTTAATATTTTGTTGCACAACCTTTTGAGGCAATCACTGCAATCAAACGATTCCTGTAACTGTCATTGAGACTTCTGCACCTCTCGACAGGTATTTTGGCCCACTGCTCCAGTTGTCTTGTGTTTGAAGGTTGCCTTTTCAAGACAGCATGTTTCAGCTCTTTCGATGCTCAATAGGATTTAGGTCAGGGCTCATAGAAGGCCACCTCAGAATAGTCCAATGTTTTCCTTTTAGCCATTCTTTGGTGTTTTTAACTGTGTGATTTTGGTCATTATCCTGTTGCAAGATCCATGACCTGCAACAGAGACCAAGATTTCTGACACTGGGCACCACATTTCTCTCTCAAATCCCTTGATAGTCTTGACATTTCATTGTACACTGCACAGATTCAAGACACCGTGTGCCAGATTCAGCAAAACAGCCCCAGAACATAACAGAGCCTCCTCCATGTTTCACAGTAGGAACAGTGGTCTTTTCTTGATATGCTTAATTTTTCCGTATGTGAACATAGAGTTAATGTGCTTTGCCAAAAAGTTCAATTCTTGTATCATCTGTCCATAGGACATTCTCCCAGAAGCTTTTTGGCTTGTTAACATCTAGTTTGGCAAATTCCAGTCTGGCTTTTTAATAATTTTTTTTCAACAATGGTGTCCTCCTTGGTCTTCTCCCATAAAGTGCACTTTAGCTCAAACAATGATGGATGGTGCGATCTGACACTGATATTCTTTGATCTTGAAGTTCACCTTTAATCTCTTTAGATGTTTTTCTGGGCTCTTTTGTTACCCTTGTATTATCCGGCTCTTTGATTTGTCATCAATTTTCCTCCTGCGGCCACGTCAAGGAAGGTTGGCTACAGTCCCATGGATCTTAGATTTCTGAATAACATGTTTAACTGTAGTCACAGGAATATCACGCTACTTGGAGATGGTCTTATAATCTTTATCTTTAACTTGCTTGTCTATAAATTTCTTTCTAATCTCCTGAGACAACTCTTTTCTTCACTTCCTCTGGTCCATGTTGAGTTTGGTACACAACATGTCATCAAACAACACAATGAGTATCTGTAGCCCTATATACATACACACTGACTGATGTGATGCTAATTAGTGGACACACCTTGATTTAACATGTCCCTTTTGTCACATTATGTTCAGGGGTACCATCATTTCTGCCCAGGCCTATTTCATGAGTTTAATTTTTTTTTTTTAATTTTGTGGAAGCAGGCTTGAAAAGCAATGTCTTACTTTAATTTGTTCATTTTATAGATTTTTTATGTATTATTACTTTTGTCAGATTAAAGTTATTTCTGTGACTATTGTGGGTTTTTCTTTCATTAAACAAGGGGATACCCACAATTTTGACCACGTGCGTACGTGCATAACACAATGAATGCTGAACTTCAAAATACAGCTTCCAAGTTATTTTTACTAGAAATGTGCTGGCTCAATTAAATAGCAGGCATATGTGCCCAACAGTGGCTTTTATCAATTTAAACACCCTTGTCAATCTCTGAACTCTTCATTTAAATAGAGTGCATGCCGATGCTAATGCACACTGGCTTCCATTGACTCCCTGCAGGGCAAACATTACCGTTTTTGTGTTTATATATGAATCAGTGATGGCATTCACACCTGCGCATTGACATGGGTAACTGTGCTCTAATAAAGCAGCAGTTGTCAAAGTCTTCTGGTGGGGTTACACGTAGCGATATCGTCCCGATATCGCATACAACGCCGCGGGAGCGCGCATTTCGGGAGCACTTTTCCCGATATCGCATCGCCGGTTTACACGCTGCGATATCGGGAAACAACGTCCCTCCGATGTGTACGCCCACCAACCCAGTAACGACCATTTAACATGGGAGTTAATGAGTGAGGTACGAGTACACATCAGAGTTGGGCTGTCACACGCAGCGATGCTGGTACAACGGCCTTGCGATATCGGGAAGTTGAATAGCTCAGCTATTCAACTCCGATATCGTTTTGGCATCGTTCCAGCATCGCGTTGGATGCTAAAACAGTACAACGCGCGCCCGATATCGGCTCCAACTCGCGACCCACGTGACTTTTTGTCGGAGTTGGGTCGGAGTTGGACGCCGATGTCGCGGCATGTAAACCCACCATTCCGAGATTTGTGAAGTCTCATAAGACTTTGTGCGGCTTCAATAGAACACAGTTAACCGCCCCACAGGCACAAAATCAGTCACTGATTTAGATACACAGGAGGGGCGGCATATTGCAGGCAGTGGGGTGGGTTTTACAGGCACAGGGGTGGCTCAGACTGAAGTGAGCACCACCCCACCTGACCATGAAGAGCTAATTACCATACAGCGCGGGACACATTAAAACTTGTTTTATGAGGAATGCAGTCTGGGGATATAAAGGGGTTACCGGAATCCCAATGACAGTATGTTTAAAGTGCTGGGCACAGGTTTTAATGCACGAAAGGGGTGACAGGTTCACTTTAACTATCCTTCACATGTATAGCACTAAGCAATCAGCTTCACTTAAGCAGATTATCTCCAGAACATGGATGTGAAATATGAGGACATTTATTCAAGCTCCACTACAGCATTTTTTTTATTTCACTGCTGCAATGGTGCCTTAAATGTCAGCCCCATCCCTTGTACTCACCTACTGGCATATTCATATTTTACTGAGCCTGCTCTCTGCCCCGAGCTTCTGACATGCCTGAAGTCAGTAACTACATCACAGGTGCTCAATGCATCTCTATGAGCGCCTGACCGAGGCCAGAATGAGACCCCTATAAAGATGTATTGAGTTGTGACCTCCGGAGCGCTCCATGAAACACTGGAGCTGCCAACAGGTCACTTTTCACTTCAAAATGAACAGTGCGCTGCTGAAAAAGGATACAGTTTGCAGAATCTGAGTGTAAAACGGTGGATTAGGGGACTTACAGGTAGGCCACAGTCACACGTTCAGTATTTGGTCAGTGTTTCACATCAGTATTTGTAAGCCAAAATCAGGAGTGAAGAAATTAGAGGAAAGGTATTATTGAAACATGGACACCATTTTTGCATTTTTGACCCACTCCTGATTTTGGCTTACAAATACTGAAGTCAAATACTGAGCAAATACTGATCATGTGACCGTGGCCTTAAATCACTACTCCAGCGGTGCAATAAAAAACGCTGTAGAGGATTTTTTGGGGCTCGCTCACTCAGTGTTTGTTCTCCGTTTTTGTTGATCCGTTATTGATGGTTTCTGCACTAAAAATGTTTCTTTTTTTGCAAAAAAGCATGACAAAGGCATCATCTGTTTGTGCTGCTTTTTCACTCCATTTTCAGGGGACACAGACAGACACACACGCACTCTCTTACCCTCCCCAGTGATTCCACGGTGTGCCCTGTCAATGTCTTCCTTCTGGGCACTGGCCGGTACTGTGAGTAGTACGAGTACTTACATGATCTACCCATGTGACTCTCAGGCTGAGTTACATGGCAGGATCCTGTGAGTTAGCACAGGCCCTACCAATGCACGGAAGGAAGACATCGCCGTGGATCGGCATGGAATCACTGGGGAGAGTAAATAATTGAGTGTTTGTGGAGTGGAAAGCACAGTAGAAACATGGAGCAATAATTGATGCTCATTTTCTGGATGCGCTTTCTGCACCACTAACGCAGCAATCAAAAACACTGACATATGCACAGTAGATTAAGAATCCCATTCCTCTGCTGGTAGACGCAATGACTGATTCATTTTTGATGCAATTTAAAAAACAAAACAAAATCGCAGCACCAAAAACGGATCAGGAATGTCCAGTGTGAACATAGCCTAAGGGTACAGACACACTGGCATGAAAGTCGGATGACTGCAATGCAATTTTTTCTCACATTGCAGTCGGACCAATGTTACTCAATGTATGAGAATATATATGCGCGTGTCGGGCGTTTTTTTCTCATCCGAGAGACGGGCAAGAAAGCAGTTACAAATGCTGCGACAATATGCGAGTCACGAGCGAGACTCACCAATGCCAGTCTATGGGTCCGACAAAAATCACGGAACGCAGTTGGACCGCACACAGACCATCTGACTTGTACACGTTTTTTCACTGCTGTAAGCCTCGGAAGCTCATAATAATGGTTGTTAAGGAGGCATCACATGACTACTCAGAAATTTGAAGGGGGCACAAAACTGATAACTGTCAGAAGGATGCCCCCAAGGATCCAGCATGGCCTACAGGATCAATGTTGAGAGGCTCATCATCTTGGCCAAGGACAGGCCAGAGCTTTGGGACCCAAGAAACCAGGGCTATGGTGACAGGAGGAATAAGGATGCTTCATGGACGGACATCACGAGGCACCTCTTCCCATGTTTTGACAACACGTCTCGGTACATCCAGATAAACCTAGGTAACGTATCATTGGTCTAAATTTTCAAATCTACATTAATATCAATATAAGGGTCAGGGTGCAATGGGTGCTGTATGTTCAAATGTAAAACAAGGGTTTTTTCAACCTTGTAGTGCACATGGTAGCTAAACGCTGGCGCCGTTGCTGTGACCAATATCAGCGTGAGTTGGTCCAAGTGCCACCCAGTGGGTCCGACGTGCCCAGGAGGAGGGTGTATGTGATTTTCCATCATCTATCATTCTTGGCGTCTGTGATGCATCTGAGAGCATATGTATATTTTTTATTATTTTGGGCCCATGTTTTTTTAAGTTGCATATAAACTACTTTAGTGATTGATGTTCTTTCTTCACACATAAACCTGATACCAACTTGAGGCAAACATCTGCTTCAGAGTCCGAGCCCCAAATGGCGAACCTCCACAGTCCGCTGATGATGGTGTAGGCCCTTCTTCCTCCCATGACGACTCACAACCTTCATCGAGTGCTGCTGGGCTGTACTCGCGGTCCTTTGAGGAGCCAGCACAGGGGCCACCTTTGATATCTGGTCAACCCCAGCAACCAGGGGACCAATAACGTATTGGTGCATCCACCTTGCCCATGCCAAGGTGTCCCCTTAACTCACCAGTGAGATGTCGCTCCTGGCGTCGGAGGCATTTGTCATCCACCAGCCTCTGGCACAACGTGGACACAGAGGTCTTGCTGGATCCTGTGAGGCCTGTGACTGATAATGGGGAGGAAGCCTTTGCATGCAGCCTAAGCAGCTATTTGTGTCACATACCGCGCCCACTGAGGCTGCGTGCAAGGGCTGCCATCCAAATTGTCCTGGATGCGTGTATGCCACCCAATCACCCCAAATTAGTGTTTCAAATGCTGGAGCAATGGCAGAACTCCCCAGATAATGTGCTGGACAGGACCAACACCCAGCAGCCAGCACCACCATCAGCCTTGTCATCTTCACAGGCCTCGCATAGTGTAGTGATACCTCCAATGGCGTGTCCACTGTGGCCCCCATTTCGAGAATTGGTCAATGTGGCTAATGCCCCTCCAGTCGGCCTTATGCCACCCAGCCAACAAGTTGGCCCATTAGGAGAAGAGCTGCACCACGCTTGTGGACAGTAGCCGGGGAAGTGGTCAAGGGCCAAACACAAACCCGGCAGAGACCACCTATTGTAACCTGTAGATTGTCATGTTGGTGAGTGGAGACTTTTCTAAGTGGGTCATGTTCACATACCGTGTATGTTTTGTTTTTTGGTTGCTGATTTTAGTTATGCGAGCAAAGACATATGCGCTTACCATGTTTGTTTTGCTCACTTTGTTGTGTTATTAATAACAATTTGTTTTGCCAAAAAACAGTGTCTGTGTTTTGGTCACACATCGCTGAAAATAAGGCATGAGTAATTTAAAGGGATCCTGTCACCCCCAAAACACCTTTAAAGCTATTAAAACCTGTCCCTACAGCATATTAACACTTTCCCTACACTCTTTTTAGCTCCTAAATGCAGTAAATGATATTGCATAAAAACGTTTTATAAGTACCTGCTTAGTGATGATAATGAGTGACTATGCTATTCATAGTCACTCATCAAGACTGCCCCTCTGCTTCATAGCACGCCTGAATAGGCGTGATCTACATCCAGGATTCAAAATCGCGCGTCCCTTCTGTGCCCTGTGTCGTAGGAGGCTGCAGTGTGGCTTGTGACGCGATCCGCGTCATTCCCGGCGCCCTGTGACGTATTTACAGCGGCGCCGCGCTGTGAGCTTCAAAATGCGCACTGCGCATGCGCATTATGAGTGACTATGAATAGCATAGTCACTCATTATCATCACTAATCAGGTACTTATAAAACGTTTTTATGCAATATCATTTACTGCATTTAGGAGCTAAAAAGAGTGTAGGGAAAGTGTTAATATGCTGTAGGGACAGGTTTTAATAGCTTTAAAGGTGTTTTGGGGGTGACAGGATCCCTTTAAACATAACACATAACATGTTTGAAGACACACAATGCATGTTTTAGCGTGGTTTCAGCAAAAATTAATACAGTTATATAGATGATGTGGTTGGTCGCGAAACATTTAGGGCCCAGGCACACAGTCATCTGGCCAGGGGCCTGACCCTTCCGTTTTCTAAATAAACTACCACTGAATAGATACAGACATTGCATGTAGAAGGAAAACCGGGCACTGACCTTATGTTGCTGCGATTGAAATTGTGGCACAGAACCAGGTCCAGCGTTGCTCAGCCGTAAGACATAGTCATTTTTATCCATAAAGAAACAAGGAGGTGGCACTCATTGGACCGGTGAAGACAGGTTTCTTTATTCCAGTCGCAGTATTACATCATGT
>JARQOC010000002.1:595590607-595638503 GCA_033576535.1 Allobates femoralis | reverse complement strand
CAGTATTACATCATGTGGAGGGTGCGGTGAGGGAGGTGCCGGGATAACAGAGCCCGTTTCGAGTAATTCTTACTCTTCAACAGATCCTGTGTACAATATTGTACACAGGATCTGTTGAAGAGTAAGCACTACACGAAACGGGCTCCCCGCACCCTCCACCTGATGTAATACTGTGACTGGAATAAAGAAACCTGTCTTCACCCGTCCAATGAGTGCCGCCTCCTTCTTTCTTTATAGCTACAGACATTACAACACTACAATGTTAAGGGTTTTGGAGGATTCCAACCACATGTATGGTGCTCGTAATTACTTCACACCCCTTAATTTGAAAATGAAAGTAAGAACAAGATAAGTGTGAAAAGATGGCGTCCCTTAATGTGGAATACTTTGCAACATTTGGGTATTCTGGGATGTGAGGGCAGGCCACAGAATGAAAAAATGTCATATGTGGGTATGGTCAATGTGCTGTATGCATAACATTTGGTAGGATGACAGTGAAAATGACCATACAGCCTAAGAACATGGCCACGAGATGCATGCCGCCTCCGTGGGTCAGGTGCAATTGGGTAGGGAGTGCCATACAGCCAGGAAATCACCCAATTAACTGACACCCACACAGCAAAGTTTATGGTCAGGTTAATCTTCATTCTGTAATCAGATGCACATGTCCACAACACTGGGTACTCAGGGGATAGAGGGTCACCTCTTTGCACACATGTGTCCATGGGATATATGCTCCAATGAGCCCTGATTGGCACATATTTAACTCACAGTTGACACACATTGTAGGCAATTGTAAGGCTGTTTTCATTCAAAAATTGCAGGTGTTTTGTGTATTACACACAGACCACACTCGAATTACAGTCGGACAGCTCTCGGATGTGGTTCCTAGATAATGTCAGACAGTCGCATCGCAGTTGGATGCAAAACGGACCAAAAATCGTATCACGCTCAGAAGACTCTCGGGAACGAGAATTGGACTGCATTTTTTCTCGCCAGTGTGTTTCCACTCTAAGTGAGATGTAACAATCAAACACCGCACAAGTCCTCATACTAAATTGATTGGATTCTGCTATCTGCCACTCTTTAACCATCCTTTCTTGTCTACATCCCTGCAGTTTCTGAGCAATGTGTTGCTTTGCCATCATGCAGATCAGCAGTGTCTATTCCGTTACAAGACCCCTCTCCTCTCCTGACTTTCAGCTCTCTGTGTTCATGCATTAATCACTTATCATGCCAGGGCTATTTTTAGAGGCCCCTCTGTACATTAGATGTTGCTATGCTCCTGCATATTATTCCAGTGCCCTTGTCTGTGCTTGGGCTGCATTTTCTTCAGCACCAGACTCCGGCAGGTCATCATGAAGATCACACCAGTGTCGGTGCATGTAAATCTTATAGGATTCCCATCCTACACATTAATATTACCATAACAGCTGCTAGTCAGGAGGGTAAACCGCAGCTGATCTGCTCTTTAACTTTCCCTGAGTTCTTTATGGCTGATTTTCTTTTCCTACTGATGCTAAAGAGAGCTGAGAGAGTGAAGTGAGGAGTCAATTAATAAATTAAGACATTAAGCAATCAATTCTTGCTGGCTTGTGTGTAACGCTGGGTAGGCTAGTCTGTAATGGGAAGATTAATGTGATGCGCTGATGTATGGTAATGTGTATAGTACATTCCCCAGCACTACCTCTATTCATCAGGGAGCTTCAGTAGGGGAGGCATCTGTTATTGGCTGCTCCACTCCTCAAGGATAGCATTCCTGCTTTCTCCATTGGTCAGCACACTGCTGCAAGATCCTAAGCATCTTATTTTGATGATAAATATGAAGGCATGCTAGGAAGAGCAGGAGTGTAGTGTCATACAGGCTGCACTCCTCCAGGACTGACAGCTAGGAAGAGCAGGTGTGTAGTGTCATACTGATTGCACTCCTCCAGGACTGACAGACAGAGCAGGAGTGTAGTGTCATACAGGCTGCACTCCTCCTGGACTGACAGGCAGAGCAGGAGTGTAGTGTCATACAGGCTGCACTCCTCCAGGACTGACAGGCAGAGCAGGAGTGTAGTGTCATACAGGCTGCACTCCTCCAGGACTGACAGACAGAGCAGGAGTGTAGTGTCATACAGGCTGCACTCCTCCAGGACTGACAGACAGAGCAGGAGTGTAGTGTCATACAGGCTGCACTCCTCCAGGACTGACAGACAGAGCAGGAGTGTAGTGTCATACAGGCTGCACTCCTCCAGGACTGACAGACAGAGCAGGAGTGTAGTGTCATACAGGCTGCACTCCTCCAGGACTGACAGGCAGAGCAGGAGTGTAGTGTCATACAGGCTGCACTCCTCCAGGACTGACAGGCAGAGCAGGAGTGTAGTGTCATACAGGCTGCACTCCTCCAGGACTGACAGGCAGAGCAGTCATACAGGCTGCACTCCTCCTGGACTGACAGGTAGAGCAGTCATACAGGCTGCACTCCTCCAGGACTGACAGGCAGAGCAGTCATACAGGCTGCACTCCTCCAGGACTGACAGCTCCTCTTCTGTATCCACAGCCCTGAACAACACAGGGGAAGAGGCACAAAGTTGTTGTGATGCTTTTCTTCACTCAGTGCTTTGGGGCAGTGTTAGATCTTATTCACCTGAGGTTCCAGCATTACCAGGCAAAGAGAGTCTTCTCCTCATCTGGACAACTGGTCTGTGTGGTCACCCCAACCCCAAACTCAAAGGTGAGTCTGCCCTGACACCATTTATCCCCACAGCATTATTGTCTTCCTTCTCTGCTCAGCAGCTCTATTGATTCCTGCTCAGGCTGCTCCAGTGCATTATGTAAGAAGTGATTTCCTGAGCATTCATAATAGGATTCATCATTTCATTTGCATGTCAACTACAACCCCGGGGAAAAAGGGTTCATCTGGGAAAGCAGTTACATTCAGGATCTTTGATGTGAAGGAGAGAGGAATTTACATTGTCCCTGCAGAGGCACCTGAGCTGCTGATGACACCACCTTATACCAGGGTGCAGCATAGGGTCCCAGATTACAGTGTATGTCAAAAGGAGGTGACAGCTACTGGCTGTAGAGCAGAGGTCCCCAATGTCAGTCCTCGAGGGCCGAACCAGTGCAGGTTTTCAGGATTTCCTTACTATTGCACAGGGATTGGAATCATTGCCTGCTGTGCAATACTAAGGAGATCCTGAAAACCTGCACTGGTTCGGCCCTCGAGGACCGACATTGGGGACCTCTGCTGTAGAGAATAGTCTTACATAGTCTATAGACACTATTATATTCTGCAGATACAGTACAGCATTTAGTCAGGTACAATGTGAGGACATCTACTTACTCCCAGAATAGCTATGGTTAACTGTTGATAGTACTCACCTGAACTGATACTAGTAGTATTATTCTACTGTTAGCATAGTATTGAACTATTGCCATAGTATTGGTCTGTTAGCCTATAATGAATGTACTATTACCATAGTATTGTACTGTTAGTATATTATGTACTGTTACCATAGTATTGTACTATTACCATCATATTGTACTGTTAGTATATTATGTACTGTTACCATAGTATTGTACTATTACCATACTATTGTACTGTTAATATATTATGTACTGTTACCATAGTATTGTACTATTACCATACTATTGTACTGTTAGTATATTATGTACTGTTACCATAGTATTGTACTATTACCATCATATTGTACTGTTAGTATATTATGTACTGTTACCATAGTATTGTACTATTACCATACTATTGTACTGTTAATATATTATGTACTGTTACCATAGTATTGTACTATTACCATACTATTGTACTGTTAATATATTATGTACTGTTACCATAGTATTGTACTATAACCATAATATTGTACTGTTAGTATATTATGTACTGTATAGTAGCTGTGAACCGAGGCAGAAGTAGAAGAGAAAACTGTTAATAGCGCTGTCCATGGCTGGTAGTGCTGAAACAGAACAAATATGTACACAGCAGATGGAGGAATGCCCCAACTTCTCTTCTTTTTACCATGTATACAGTGCATCTGGTTGGTCTATCATCTGTCTGTCTATCTATTTATCCATCATCTATCTGTCTATCTATCTATCTATCTATCTATCTATCTATCTATTTATCTGCCATGTGGCAACATTTTGATTTTGGATCTTCCTGTGATAGGACTGAAACGTTGTCACATGGACCAATAAGTCCATACTTTTTGCCCATTAATGGAGAGCTGCATATTCTTATCTTCATATATCTGACAGATTATGGAATAGTTAGTCCAGGAGCCTTGTTCCATGAGTTTTTCTTTTGCATTTCTTTACATTATGTGCTGCTTCAAATTTTTCTTTCTATCTATCTATCTATCTATCTATCTATCTATCTATCTATCTATCTATCTATCTATCTATCTATCTATCTCCCTGTGTGACTGTCTATATTTCTATCTGTCTGTTTGTCTATCTATCTTTCTATGGTATGTCTATACCATGTCTATATGTCTATCTATCCATCTATTTATCTATCATGTTTACATCTATTTTCTATATATATATATATATATATATATATGTATGTATCTATGCATATATATATCTATGCATGTATCCATCTACTGTATCTATCTATGTGTATATGTATGTAAGTATCTATTATCTATGTATCTATGTGTGTATCTATCTAAGAGTAAAATTGTGGCTTTTTGTCTGTTTTGTTTTCATACATTAATAGAATCTAAACTTAACATTTTCTAGGGGATGTCAGTGGTTCAGGTACATGTGAGTGAAGATCAGGTTTATATTGTCAGACTAATGTTATTACAGGTCAATAATGACTATTTCTCACTACTTATCTATGTCATGCAGTCTATTACAGTGTGGAATATAACTATTCTGCATTGAACATATGCCAGTGACTGATTTAGTATAATTTGTAAATCTTCATTAACCTTATTGTTAAGTTGCGCCCTGAAATGAAATAGTCACTTACATTATCTAGCTGTGCTGTATAATACAGATATAAACACAGTACCGGTATTTCATAGTTTCCAGTGTTCAGTTGTGTGGATGAAATCAGCAACAGTTTTGATTCTGTGTATGAGTATTATAAATGGTGAAGCCATTGGATATATTTGTATCAGCACTTAGCTGCTATATATATCTCATTCTTTAGTAAGAGAGCGCCAATGTGTGGGGAGCAGGTAGAGATGTAAACAAAGAGATGTGGGATGAAGAAATGTGCTCCAATCAGTCAATAACAAAGAGCGCCTCTGACAGGTCCTTATTGTTCGAGGCCTTGAAACAGTCTACTACATGTGATATTTGGAATTAAAAGCTTTAAATTGCTTGATGTTCTTATGCACCAATTCTTAATTATGTAATTGTGCCAATTGCTAGAAATGTTTTTCCTGTAAATGAAACCGCATGAGCTTAAAACACTACAGAGCCATTGAATCATGCAATTCTCAACCTTATATTCATTCCACAGAATGCACTAATATGTATAGTGATTCTCTTACATCCATAGCTATGTGATTGTAAAGCATCCATGGCAACTGATTAGACTTTATCTTTGCTCGTTCTGGTTTAATAGGTTGAAAAATAATGACATTTTCTGAGGAACGTATGTCTTTAAAGTATTTCCATACATGCCAAGAACTTGGGTCAATGAAAACTTGACCTGTGGACAGTGCAAGCTGTCACGAGTGGCAGCTCTATTAACCCTAGCTCTGTAAAGGCATGTCTGGATTTAGTCACTCAATGTTTTACCCTATATTTTTTTCAATTGTTGTGAAAGGTTAAGCCTATCAGTAAATAAGATATAAGCAGTTATAAGCAGATCATTTACATTATCTATTTTGTTCTATCATATCTATTGATTCTACACATAAATGAGTCAGCTTGATCCAAAAAGTTCTAGGCGCTGAGATGTATTAGGTATGTTTAATGCTGAGTCATACTTGATCCATAAATATAACACATAGACAAATGTCTTTGTTGGCTTTCTGTGAGTCTATCAGACCATGAATTATAAATAATTTCCAAAGACATATTTATATATATAATTGCCTTGTGGCGTCTGTCATTGCCTTCTGTGTCTGGTTGTCCCCGTATCACAATGAGGTATTTTGACATCACAATGGGGTATTATGACATCACATTGGGGTATTATGATATCACAATGGGGTATTATGACATAACAAAATGGGGTATTTTGACATCAGAATGGGGTATTATGACATAACACAATGGGGTATTTTGACATCAGAATGGGGTATTATGACATAACACAATGGGGTATTTTGACATCAGAATGGGGTATTATGACATAACATTGGGGTATTGTTACATCATATTGGGGTATTATGACATCATAGCAGGGAATTATGACATTAAAATGGGGTAATATGGCATCATAGCGGGGTGTTATGACATCAAAGTGGGGTATTGTGACATCACAGTAAAATATTTTGACATCATATATGTGTTATAACCACAACGGGGTATTATGACATCATAATGGGTTAATATTACATTTTAATGGGAATTATGACATACCAATGGGGTATTATGACATCACAATTGGGTGTTATGACATCACAGCACACAGGGGGAAAGAGCACATGGGGAGAGACAGCACACAGGGAAAAGAGGGCAGATGGGGGGAGAGCGCACAAGGGGAAGAGATGGCCGCCCCCCAGCACCACAGGGCCCATCCCCATTGTGATGTCACCTATTGTATCGGGGCTCCATCTAATTGTTACATAATTCCCTTATTCGCCATGGTCATCTCACAACTTTTCACCGAGTTTGCTATTTCTCCAATGCACCAAAAATGTAAAAAGATTAAATAACTTTACTAACAGTCTTCACTGTTTCCTATAAATTTATTATATCAAGTTGCAATATTACCTAATATTTATTGTCCAGGAATGAAGTAATGTCGTAATTTGAGGGACCACTTGACTAGGCTAGAAAATGTTGCTGGTGTTCAGAAGGTTTTTAAGAGTTTTCTTGTAAATGCTATAGGAAACTTATCTCAAATGTATCTGTGGTTTAATGAAAAGATATGTTCAAAAGGTTAGCTCCAGGTATTTTAACTATGCATTATGTATTGTGAACTTTTATTGCGCTCGGGAGGATCGCTTTCATGCTTTGAGGCCTGAAATAGGAGCATACTAAACAATAAAAATGCAGCACATGCATGCGTTTGCATGCGTTTGAGCATGCGTGTGCGTTTTTCTTGTGCATGCGTTCAATATTTCCAGGCGCGTTTTGTTTGATTTTCTTGCATTTTCCTGACAGGTCACTCCCAAAGGCCGTGGCTTAAGGGTAATCTATTGCGCATCGAACGCAGCCATGCGCAAGCCATAGCCCACTGATGCGCACCAATAGACACCAATGTATTGTTTTTACTCACTCGGATGCTTGCGCATTTTTCAAGCTCCAAAAAAAGCGACATGTTGCGTTCGCCGGGCTCCAAAAAAACATGCACAGGACGCATACACAGACATAGGCATTGTTCACACACAATTAGCGTTTTTTTTAGCACTCCAAAAACCATAATTTTTTTTAAGAGTGCCAAAAAGAGTCCCTTGTGTGTCTGAAAGGATTTTAATCCTTTTTGGACTTTGTAATCTTTTAATCAAAAACGCAGGCAAAAACGCTAGCGTTAACGCAGGGTGCCTCAATGAGCCTTTTAAAAACGCTAGCGTTAACGCATGCGTTTCCCATAGGGCCCATGTTAAAAAAACGCATGCGTTTTTGGGAGCAACCCCTGCATTTTTTTCCAGCACCCAAAAAAACGCATGCAGCGTTTTTTGAACTGGAGGAAAAAAATGCAAGTGGAGGTGAAAAACGCATGTACACTCAAATGCACTCTGCGTTAACGCACCTGCGTTTTTTTAACAGCCCGAAAAACGCAGAGATGGTCAAAAAAGTTGATGTGTGTGAACAAGGCCATACTGACGCCAAAGCAGGCCCCCGCGTTCACCTGTGCACACCATATTAAAGATAAGTGCGCAATACGCTTGCAGATTTAAAAAAAAGAAATACGCAGCATACGCTGCGCTGTCAAACGCTAATGTGAAACCAGCCTTAGGAAGTGTGAGAAATGCTCTACTTTCCTTCTCAATATGAGTCGAGAGAAAACTTATCCAAGGGAAAGTTCACACAACATTGTGTGTCTCTTTTTGTCATTCTCCCTTCTTTTAAAGAAAAAAATAAAACACCTTTTATTGATGATTTTTATTGTTGGCTATAGCAGCCCTCAGGAGACTGGCATGGAGACATTTACACTCTGTTAGGACATAGGAAAGTGCCAGCTTAGGCTAGGGTCACACTTGCTAAAGTCTAAGTCCCCTGCGTGTTTTGCAGAGGACTTAGAATTTTTTCTCCCTCCGCAGCCTTCACGCAGGCTGCAGAGCGGAGAACGCGGCCCCTAGCAACCCGCTGTGTGCCTGGTATCCATGATACACAGCGGGTTGCTAGGGGCCGCGTTCTCTACTCTGCAGCCTGCGTGAAGGCTGCGGAGGGAGAAAAAATTTTAAGTGTTCTGCAAAACACGCAGGGGACTTAGACTTTAGCAAGTGTGACCCTAGCCTAAGCTGTTTATTGTCATATTCAACAGATTTATGACTGATGAGCACCAGTATTTAAGAACAACACTCTAGTTAAATGTAGGCAGCTCAAGAGATACAATACAAAACTATTCTAACATGTGCCAAAGATGCGTAAGGGTGTGTTCACACGCTGTGTATTTGCTGCATTTTTTTACGCGCAAGCTCATCATAAACCAGGAGTGGGTGGTTAAATACAGAAGAGAAGCACTTGTTTCTATTATAAGGTACTTTTTGTCTGATTGTTCCACTCCTGGTTTGTGATGAGCTTGCATGTAAAATAATGCAGCAAATACGCAGCGTCTGAAAGCACCCTTAACTCTATCAGACAGGGTGCACCACTATGATAAATCTGATTCATCTTCTGACTGCCTCCTGTAAGTTTACCATAGAACCACACTGTGTGCAGAATTATTAGGCAAGTTGTATTGTAGAGGATTATTTTTATTATTGATCAACAACTATGTTTTCAAACAACCTAAATGACTCAAATATCAAAGCTTAATATTTTGGAAGTTGGAGTGTTTATTTTTTTAGATTTGGCTATCTTAGGGTATGTGCCCACTGGATGGTTCTGCATCTTTGCTGACCGTCAGAAAACCAGTGGAGAATTGCAGAAACTGAGTTTTTTTACCTCAGCCGTGACCATCGTTTTTTGAGCCGTTTTTGAGCGGTTTTATAGCGTTTTATCGGCGGTTTTCTGGCGGTTTTTCTTAGCGTTTTACAGACGTTTTTTTGAGCACTTGTAAGCTGGAACCGCTGGAAAAACACTCAAAAGAATTCACCTGCTCTATCTTTGAAAACCAGTGGAAAACCGGTGAAGAAAGTGGAAAGGAGACAAACAAAAACGTTCTAATGTACACAGCGTTTTCTAAAATCCATTGACTACCATGTTAAGCCAACCGCTGGTTAGGATTAACATAAATTAACATAAAACTCAGCGGAAAACGCCGACGGAAAACGCTATAGAACAGCCCATAAAACGTCCAGTGGGCACATACCCTTAGGAGGATATCTGTTTGTGCAGGTAACTATTACTGTGCAGAATTATTAGGCAACTTAATAAAAACCAAATATATTCTCATCTCACTTGTTTATTTTGACCAGGTAAACTAATATAACTGCAAAAATTTAGAAATAAACATATCTGACATGCAAAAACAAAACCCCAAAACATGAGTGACCAATATAGCCACCTTTCTTTATGATGACACTTAACAGCCTTCCATCCATAGATTCTGTCAGTTGCTTGATCTGTTTACGATCAACATTGCGTGCAGCAGCCACCACAGCCTCCCAGACACTGTTCCGAGAGGTGTACTGTTTTCCCTCCCTGTAGATCTCACATTTTAGGAGGGACCACAGGTTCTCTATGGGGTTCAGATCAGGGGAACAAGGGGGCCATGTCATTATTTTTTCTTCTTTTAGACCTTTACTGGCCAGCCACGCTGTGGAGTAGTTGGATGCATGTGATGGAGCATTGTCCTGCAAGGAAAATCATGGTTTTCTTGAACAATACTGACTTCTTCCTGTACCACTGCTTGGAGAAGTTGTCTTCCAGAAAATGGCAGTAGGTCTGGGAGTTGATCTTCACGCCATCTTCAACCCAAACAGGTCCCACAAGTTGATCTTTGATGATACCAGCCCATACCAGTACCCCACCTCCACATTGCTGGCATCTGAGTTGGAGTGGAGCTCTCTGCCCTTTACTGATCCAGCCTCTGGCCCATTCATTTGGCCCAACAAGAGTCCCTTTCATTTCATCAGTCCATAAAACCTTTGAAAAATCAGTGTTAAGATATTTCTTGGCCCAGTCTTGATGTTTTATCTTATGTTTCTTGTTCAAAGGTGGTCGTTTTTCAGCCTTTCTTACCTTGACCATGTCCCTAAGTATGGCACACCTTGTGCTTTGTGATACATCAGTAACGTTGCAGCTCTGAAATATTGCAAAACTGGTGGCAAATGGCATCTTGGTAGCTTCACGCTTGATTTTCCTAAATTCATGGGCAGTAATTTTGCGTCTTTTTTGCCCAACACGCTTCTTGTGACCCTGTTGGCTATTTGCCATGAAACGCTTGATTGTTCGGTGATTACGCTTCAAAAGTTTGGCAATTTCAAAACTGCTGCATCCCTCTGCAAGACATCTCACAATTTTGGACTTTTCAGAGCCAGACAAATCTCTGTTCTGACCCATTTTTCCAAAGGAAAGGCATTTGTCTAATAATTAAGCACACCTTATATAGGGTGTTGATGTTATTAGACCACACCCCTCCTCATTACACAGATGCACATCACCTGATTTACTTAATTGGTAATTGGCTCTCAAGCCTATAAAGCTTGGAGTAGGACAACATGTATAAAAATTATCATGTGATCAAAATACTAATTTGCCTAATAATTCTGGACATAGTGTAGATGGAGGCCCAATATTATTGTATTGGGAGGGTGTTGATGTCATGATGGGGGCAGAGTCTGTGGCATTGGGGGCGTGGGCCCTCTCTTGTTCCCCCCATGGGTGCCCCCCACCATATCCGTGGAGCCATATATATTTATTTATGCTTAACTTTATTTTACCATTTGTGGCTGGGCATGTGGCGCTAGTGGGGAAGTCCTGTGGCAGTTCTTTATTTTTATACTTGTGGCTGGGTATGTCCTGTGGGAGTGACTTTGTGACCTGGTATGTCCTGCAGCAGTGACTTTGCAACCAGGTATGACTGATGCGCAACTCCGGTGTGCTGGCCAGGGAGCTGATCTTAAAACGTCAGCACTAAGGACAGCGGCTGGTACTGTATGCAATTTGCATACAGTACCCCGGACAGCTCCTGATTTCAGTACTCTGCCCAGCATTTACTGTACGTAAATTGCGTACATTACCGCTGACAGCTCCTGAACTCAGGAGCCATCGGCATTTGAAGTAATTTTATAAATACCGATAATTAGCGGCTTTTAGGTATTACACATATTAACCCCTGCACATCTGTGTCATGTCAGCATGTGTCCAGGGAGTGTGGTCACTCCCTGGACACATGCTGGCACCACACAAAGATCGGCTTAACCCTGCATATTCCAGTTTATTAACCACATCTGCAGCCTCTGTGCTGACATGCCGCGCAGAGGCTGCAGATGCAGTTAATATGCAGCAACACCACAGAAAATTTAAAATTAACTCTACAGCTTGGTTTTTAAGAATCATCTTGCACCACTGCTTTCACAGTGATGCAAGATGATTTTTAACTGCATCGGCAACCCGGCAAATTCAAACTCTGCTGCTTTGACAGTCGCAGAGTTTGATGCAAATTTAAAGGCACATGTGTGCGACTATAACATCGTGTGCTATATGGGTAATTTTCCAGGCCTTACTCTCATAAGATATGCTCGTGTACAATTGGTAGAACTCACTGGGATGTGATTGTATAAATACACTAAATCGGCAACTTTTCTGGCCACAAATTTCTTTCTTCCAATGGCAATGTTTTTAGTAGGTCAATGACTACCTTATTAATCTTTTCACACATTCCATTTGTTTGTGGGTGTACGGCGTGGTTATTATCTTCTTACACCCATACATGTGACAGAATTCCTGAAATATCTTTGCTTCAAAAGCTGGTCCTTGATTTGTCAACACTTGTTCTGAATAACCATGAGGTCTACAGAAGTGGGTTTGAAATGCTCTGGTCGCAGTTCTGGCTGTTAAATCCTTTACTGGTACTACTACCAAGAAACGAGAGTAGTGATCTATTATGATGAGGGCATAGACATGGCCTGATCTACTTGGAGTCAACTTCACATGATCTAAGTCTACAAGTTATAGTGGTTGCTTGGTGACAATTGGCTGTAATGGGGTTCTCTGGCTTTCTCGATCCTTCCTTTTTAGATTGCATGGTCCACAGTCTCTGCACCAGTTTTCAATGGCTTTTCTCATGCCAACCCAATAGAACCTCTCTCAGCAGAACCTCCAACTTCTTCCATCCAAAATGCTCTGCGCCATGATGATATGCCTCCTATACCATCTGGACATTTCTCCTTCTCACTACTATCTGCCAGATAAGCTCTTGAGTTTTTGGATTCGTATAATGTCTGCACAAATGTTTACCTCCATAAATAAACAATTTATTTCTCACTTTCCACAGCTGTTGTGTCTCTTGTGGAGCATCTGGACCAGGATGTGAGCCTTCCTGCGTCAACAGTTCTTTTACTAAGCAAACAGTCTTGTGTTTTTGCCCATCCATGGTGGGGTAAAGAGTTAAATGTGGCTTCTTGCCATTTATCTCTCACATAGTTAATACACTAAGACACATTGGGGCGGTGAAAAGCCGGTAGCTCTATCTCCAGCTCCTCCGGGTCATCTCCTGCATTTTGCAAATGGGGCATTCTGGACAATGCATCAGCGTTGGCGTTCTTGTGGCCTGCTCGGTACTTGATGGTAAAGTTGTAATTGGACAGACGGGCCATCCATCGCTGTTCTAATGCACCTAGTTTCGCTGTCTGCAAGTAAGTCAACAGATTTTTGTCCATGAAGATGGTAAACTTTGGTGCAGCCAGGTAATGCTTGAAATGTTCTGTGACTGCCCAGACTACAGCTAGGAACTCCAACTTGAATGAGCTTTAGTTCTCTGGGTTCCTTTCTGTAGGACGGAGCTTCCTGCTGGCATAGGCTATCACTCTTTCTCTGCCTCTTTGCACCTGGGAGAACACGGCTCCTAATCCTACATTGCTGGCATCCGTGTGTAACACAAATGGCTGACCATAATCAGGATAGGCTAGGATCTCATCCCCCGTCAGGGCCCACTTCAACTTATTGAAGGAGTTTTCTTCTTTACTGCCCCACTCGAATCGAGGACTCGGGTTCTTAGCCTTCTTGGACTGGCCTACCAGGTCTTACAAGGGGCAGCCATCTCTGTAAACCCCTTAATAAACCTATTGTTGTATCCTACCAGCCCCAGGAACTACCTCACCTCTTTGACACTGGTGGGTCTTGGCCAGTCCCTAATGACAGTAACTTTTTCAGGATTTGGTACTACACCTTCAGCACTGACAATATGACCCAAGTACTGTACCTTAGACTTTAACAGGTGACACTTGGATGGCTTCACTTTCATGCCATAACTGGATAACGCTTCAAACACTTCTGCCAAGTGCTCCAGATGCTCTTCGTACATCTTGGAGTAGACTATGATGTCATCCAAGTACAGTAACACCGTTTCAAAGTTCTTGTGCCCCAGGCAGCACTCCATCAACCTCTGGAATGATCCTGGTGCGTTACAGAGTCAGAATGGCATGCATTTGAACTCACAGAGGCTCAACAGCGTGACAAACGCTGTCTTCTCTCGGTCCGCCTCTACTACAGTAACTTGCCAATACCCACTGGAAAGATCTAAGGTGGAAAAACAGTTAGCAGTTCTCAATGCAGCTAGTGACTCTTCAATTCTGGCTAATGGGTATGCATTCTTATGTGTAATGCAGTTTATCTGCATGTAATCTACACACATTCTCATTGTACCATCCTTTTTAACCAGGACTAGAGGAGCTGCCCAGGGGCTACAACTATCTCTTATCAGCCCAGCCTCCTTCATCTCCTGTAACATTTCTTTGGCACATTGATAGTGATCTGGCGGTACTGGCCTGTATCTCTCTTTAATCGGTGTATGATCACCTCTTGGAATATGATGTTTAACCCCTTTTACCTAACCAAAGTTTAAAAGATGTTTATTAAAGACTTGTTCATATTTCTGCACTACCTGGTAAACTTCTTGCTTTTGGTGTGAAGGGGTGAAGTCAGTGCCTATATGCAACTTCTGGCACTAATCCTCCAGCTTTCACTCTGAGCCATTGTCCTCCGCCTTGTCAGACAGGTCCAAGGGTTCTACTGCCTTGATTCAGTTGTTATTAACAGTGTACAACTTAGCAATGGTAGCATACCTAGGCAGTTTGACTTCCTCTGCACCACAGTTTAATACACGTACAGGTACCCTCCCCTTGCGGACATCAACTACCCCTTGGCTGTCAGAACAGGTCTACTGTCTGAGTACATGGGCTCCATCAGGGCTTGCTAATTCTGCCCTCTAAGGCCTATGGCTGCCCTACACCATAATATCATTTCACTCCTTGGGGTTATTGCAATGAGAACCGACTTCTCCTCCGTACAACTCCACCTGTGTCAGGGCTTTTATCTCTTTCTGCAGGACTCATTGCTGCCCGAGGTTGGCAGTTTCGGCAACCTATTGTAACAACACAATAACCTCCCCTAGACAATTCTCAATCACATTAGTGCCTAAGGTTATCATTGGATTACCTTCTCGTCGATCAACATCAACAATAATTAATCCCTGGGCTTTCAATTCCACCCACCCCACCTTTATGGTCAGTTTGTTAAATCCTATCTGTGGCACAGGCTTGCTATTCTAGTATAATTAACAAAATCGTCATCTGCGCGGTGTAAAATGTCAGAGTCTTCGCAGTATCTCTTGTAAAAGATATACAGTATTGATGTCACCTGCGAGCTGGTGTCCAATAAAGCGTACATGGGGATGCCATCTAGCACGAAAAGCAGGACTGGGCGTCCTCCCACATATCTGTACCGCCAGTTCGGTGGGCCAGGTTGTCTCATTCCTGAGGGTTGGCCCACTGCCCCAGGGTACTCTCGTTTAAAGTACAGAGTCTTGCAATATGGCCTGGCTTGTTGCAGCGGCGGCAGATGGGCTTTCCTTCAGGGTCATAGCAATCGCTGGGTTGTCAGTGGTCAGTGAGTTCCTCCTCTGTCGCATCCACGGGACATCATCTCGACTGGAAGCCAACTCGATCTTCTCCGCTAGTTTGGATCCCTGCATCTCTTGCATAGCTTTGTCCATCTCAGCATTGCCCTTAGTCAGTGCCTCAACCTTTATATGTAGAGCCTCAGTAGTGATAGGCTCAAGAGTCTGTGCTTTGGCCCTTGCGGTGGCCTGCGGGATTTGCGTGGTATGATATTGCAGGGCGTTGTGCAGGTTTTGGGCAACTGGTTGTTTCTTTTTGCAGTATTCTGATGGCCCTGTCCTTAAATTGTGCAAAGTCTAGATCAGGGTTCCATGTGGCCATCTTACACAGCTGTACTCTGTGGGAAGGGGTCAAGAGCCCCTCAATAAACTGTTCTATGAGCAATTTGTTCTCCTCAGATGCACCATTAGGGTCTGTCTGTTTCATTGCCCTCATCATTTCCTGGAGGTTCAAAGCAAAGTCTCTTATACTGTCTTGCACCCTCTGTTTACACCCAAAGAATCTTATTGTCAGCTTTGCAGCCATATGGGTATCAAAGGTGACTTTCAGTCTGGCCATTAGATGTTAAACAGTGTTTTTATCGGTGTCCGGCAAGGACTTTACCTCCCGCTGGGTTGCACCAGTTAACTGTACAAGCAATATGCTAACTTGTTGATCTTCCGCCAGTGGATACAATTTATACAAACTGTCCAGTCTCTCCCTGAAGTCTGTCAGAGTATTTGGTCCCCCTGAGTACTGTGGCAACCACATTGCCCCAGGTGTGTACAGCATCAGGAACACCATTACCGGGGCCAGCCATGGGGCTTCGGCTGGTACGGGTGCTGCACTTGAAGCTGCGGGCTGGGCTGCGACCGCCCCTCGCACGACCTCCTCCTCACCCGGTTCCGACATTTTCCTCCCCCCTAGTGAACCTTAGCCCTCCGGGTCCTTCTGTGGGGATGGTCAGCTTTAGTTCCGCCGGTGGGACAGGGTTTCTCTTCCCCACCGGATGTCATCAGAGTGTAGATTGGGATGCCTTTTGTGCTCTTTGTAGGGTGCCGTCCACGATGATATGCCCCCTCGGCTTCCCGCGCGCCTCGCATTACAGTAGTGGCGACAGTCAAAAGTTCACAGTATAATAAAATTCACACCATACAGTACCCGTATATGTCTTGCACAATATTCTGTTCGTGACATCAAAAACTGATGCGCATTCTCTTGGCGGGTCCCTGCTGCTGCTTAAAGCTAAGCTGTGGCTCTCTCTCTCCTGCGTGTGCAAGTATGACAGGCATCTCGAGTCCTTCTTTAGATCCACTTCACAGGCGGCTGCTCCTGGGTTTTTAATGCTGCTTTGCCTGCGGGCACTTGGTGTGGCTGGGGAACTTGGAATTCCACAGCCTCGATATTGGCTAGTGGGACTTTAGGCCCTGCACAGTCTCGGACTCTGGTGTCCGTTTCTTGGCGCTTGTTCCTTTGAGGTGAGCTTGACACTGCTCTACTAGCCCCAGGCTCTCCTCAGACCATTGCCTGTGGGTTCCTCAAGCTAGGCTTTAGCTTCCCTGGGGTAAGCTTAGCACTGCTCCAGCCCACAGGATGTTTTCGTCAGTACTGCTCCGTACTGAACTGACTAACTCTGCCCCAGACCAAAATTTATAGGGGAGCTGCCCTGAAACCAAGTTTTAGATCTCCCCCTTCAGGTCTGGAGGTAGAAAGGTGTTGTGTGCTTTTGTCTGGTGTGAATACCCTCTGTTGCTCTTGGGTATGACACTACCCCCAAAGGGAAATAATGACATTTTGGCATCTGAACTCTGGGGTGCCACATATATCCTGGGCAGTGACTTTGCAGCTGGCGGTATTGTGCAAGGGGCCAATACAGCCAGCGGACACCATATTTTCACACTTACCACTTGGGTGTGCAGATATAGCTGCCACCGTGGAAGTGAATGGCGCGTGATAGGAGCATATTGGGATGTAAGAGGATGACAGACGGGACAGCGTGATTTTGTAAGTAGGTCCTAGCATCCTAGAATGGTAGAGTTGGAGGGAAACTTCAGGGTCATCTGGTCTAACCTCCTGCTCAAAGCAGGATTCACTAAATTATCCCAGACAGATGTCCTGCCTCTCTTTAAAGATTTAACTGCCAGATATATGCTGCCTGTATGCTAGACAGTAGTGGTATGTCTGATCTATGTGTATAGAGTAGCCTCTGAAGCTAGGAGCTATTTTACAGAAAAGAAAAGTGAACTACGTATTACAGGAATAAGCATCAATGTTAATAATAGGGATTAGAGACATTTTAACTACATATTTAATGTTAAATTTGAGCTGGAGAGCTTCTTTTGGTATCTTGGCCTCGATGTAAAATTCATACTGGGACCTTCCTATCTTCTGTGTGCCATTGATAATCCAGTCTTTTATCTGACAAAAGCATTTACACTCTCTATGGCTATGAGTCTAGTGGCTATATGCAGTTAGGCATATAATCAGGGCTGCACCGTCCATTGGACAGTGTGGGCCCTGAAGCTCAGGCAGCAAGTAGGCAGGGGGAGCCACTATGTAGAAGGGGGCAGCGCCAGCACCATACATCGGCTACCTGTGTGATGGGCGCCGCTGGCTGTAGCACGCAAGGTAAGACACAGTCTCTCTCACTGCTGCCGCCAGCACTAACACCCCCCAGCATCTCATATGCGGGGGCGGTAGCTGTTAGCACCCCAACCTCCCCTCCCGCTCCTCAACCAGGGCTCAGGCGGCAGGGGAACTTGATGCACCCCTGTATATAATCTTGTATTGCTGTATTATATTTAAATAAAAGGAGGAACTTTGCAAATTATCTTGATTTAATATTTGATGCCAAGTTATGTCTAGAGCCAACATGCAAACCTATGTGTCTCCATGGTAACAGACTACAAATACTACTTATACAGTCTGATTTTGCATAATGCCTTTCTTAGGGTGCTTTCACATCAGCGTTTTTTTCAAATCGCGGCAGATGCGGTGAAAAAACTGCATCTGCCGCGATTACCGCATACCGGCTGCACTTGCGGCACGGTTGCGGCGCGGTTGCGGTAAACGCCATACAAGGTATAGGCGGACTTGCGGCAGGTGCGGCAAGTGCGGTTTTGCACTTGCAGCAGGTGCGGCCGCGAAAAAAACCGCGGCTGACCGCGTTTTTTTTCGCGGCCGCACCTGCCGCAAGTGCCAAAACCGCACCTGCCGCACCTGCCGCAAGTCCTCCTATACCTTGTATGGCGTTTACCGCAACCGCGCCGCATCCGTGCCGCAAGTGCAGCTGGTATGCGGTAATCGCGGCAGATGCGGTTTTTTCACCGCATCTGCCGCGATTTGAAAAAAACGCTGATGTGAAAGCACCCTAAAAAGGCATTATGCAAAATCAGACTGTATAAGGAGTATTTGTAGTCTGTTACCATGGAGACACATAGGTTTGCATGTTGGCTCTAGACATAACTTGGCATCAAATATTAATGTGAAAGGGCCCTTACAGTACCAAAACTTATGTAAAATCAGAAAGCTAAAAATTATCCATTCTTTAACAAATAAAAACTTACCTTTTTTATATGTCTATGATTACTGTAATGGACAATTGAAGTAAAAAGGCAAATAAAAAAATTGTATTTTTGGCCCCCATTCCAGATTTGTGCAATGTGAATCGCAGGGTGCTTGCTTGGACAACTGTGATTTCATTATTTCGAAGCATACAAGCCACCTCCACTGTCGTGTTTGTTGCACCAGAACTAATAGACCTTGTGATGAGCCGACTTGATGATTCCAAAAGTTTGATGACTGGATGTCCACTTCTCGGCTTTTGAATGGATGCATGGGCTTCATTTCTGATTCTTCCAGCTGTCATGGCACTCACATGGTGCAGTTTGGCAATTTTCTTTGCCAAGAGACTGTTATCAATGAGCTGGATGATACAGTTTCTCTTTTATTGAGAAAAACTTCTTTGTGACTGCTCCTCTATTAGAACTAGTGAACTTTCACATGGGAATCAGCCTAATAACACACTGAGATATTAAGGAATGTGAGAACAGGAAGATAAAGATTTTTCATACACCATGAGCAAAACAGTAACATTGCACTCAAATGACAATAATCTGCATAACTAATCATATGCTAAATAGTTGCAAGTCAAATTTATGCAGGAAATAGCCACAAGGTAGTTTCACACTCAAAGCTGTAGTGGATGGTGAGATATGAAAAATTGAAAGTCAAAACTTCAAAACGTTGTTACCCTTTTGCTTACATCTTTAGTGGTAAAAATAATGGAAGTTTTCCTAAGAAATAGAATGGATTGCATAATAACCAACAGCAAGACTTTATTGAAGGCAGATCATGGTAAAATAACCCCATTGACTTCTTTGACTATTTCACAAAAGTGCTTTGAGTATCGCTTATCTGGAGTTCAGCACTTCCACATAAAGAGAATTTTAGATAAGTCATTGAATATTTGATATAATTCCAGGAGAGTTCAGTGGAGTTTCTGTTGGCTTCAGGATACACATCTGAGTCTTGTTGGTAATGGTGTAGAAGAGAGATTAGTTACAGGTGATACACCACAAGGTTTTGGTTTGGATACATAGAAGACCTGTTAGTAAATAAGGTATATATGACAGTGTGGCTATAAGTATCGAAAGAAAGTATGATGCTTGCACAAGAAAAATATATAAGCTGCAAAAAAAGGGAGATCTGGGGAAAACATTTGGGATATTGTGTTTGTTACTGAATACCTCTTATAAAAAAAAAAGATATTGAGACAATAGATTACAGATCCAAGGAAGAGCTACAAAATGGTGGTGATGAGGATGGGATGTCTTAAGGCCTCTTTACACGTCGCAATATCGTTCCGATATTGCATACGATTTCACGGGAGCGCACACGTTTTTGGCTCTTGTCCAAAATCGCATAGGAGATGTTACACAGGGAGATATCGGCAGGCAACGCAACTACGATGTTGTACGCCCCTTTTTCACACCATGTCTGAGCAACTCAGAGAACAACCAATTAACATTGGAGTGAATAGGGGAAGTTGTGCTCCAAATCGTAGTTGCGCTGTCACACAGCACGATCCTGCCAGATTGCATAGCCAATATTGCACGGTTGAGGAGCATGCACAATTCACAAACTATATCGTAGTTGCATCGTTTTTGAGTTGCGTTGCCCATTTACACGACACAACGCACGAACGATATTGACTGCAATGGCTGTACCACGTGACTTTTTATTGTAGTTGCGTTGCGATATCGCGACGTGTTAAAGCGGCCTTAAGGCATACAAATTTAAGAGACTTTAGAAACTATTGTAGAAAGAAAGAGAGAAAGAGAGAAAGAAAGACAGAAAAAGAAAGCAAGGAAGACAGAAAGAGCGTAACATTAGGAGGGAATTTCAGAAGCAGAATTAGAAAACGTTGTTTTACTACCTAACAGTAAGTGACCTGCAATAACCTCAGATAAGCCTATGTTTTGGAACATACAACTAAAATAATGCAGGAATTAAATACATTACAATGATAAATAACAGCAGGCTAGATGGAGCAGATCATTTTCTGCTATTAATGTTTCTTTGTTTCAAATGCGGAATGAGGCAACTACAAGTCCATTGCGTTTTTACTGCAGTTTTGTCACAGGCTTGTTAGTTTTGTCAAAAACTGCATGCAAATCTTTAGGCCTCATTCCGACAGAGCGTTTGTGCTCTGTTTTTTTTTATCCATTTTTGCTACAGTTTCTGCACCTAATACAAATCTTTTTTTGCAAAAAAGCATCACAAACGCATCATCTACGGCCGAGGGTGAGGGTGAGGAGCAGGGGGGGGTTGCTGTCAGGAGTGGGCAAGGGGTGGGGGGGTGCTATTGTCGGCGCGGCGGCCTCCGGTGTATGTTGCCAGAGTTGCTGCAGCCGTCGTCCACGTAAACACATAATGTGCTAAGTGGCGCAGCAGGCGTCCCGTTCAGCACTGCTACTCACCCTGTCTCCTTGCCGCCTGAGCGCCTAAGGGCTCACATTGTCCAATGGACAGTGCGGCCCTGCATGTGACTCTCAGGCTGAGTCACATGGCCAGGTCCTCTCAATACCGTACTCACAGGTCCTGCCGATGCCCAGAAGGAAGATATCGCTTGGGCTCACCATGAGATTGCTAAGGAGGGTAAATAAATGTATGTTAGTGGTGCAGAAAACTCACCAGAAAAATTGAGCAATAATTGACACTCATTATTTTCTGGATGCGCTTTCTTCACTACTATTGAGCAGTCAAAAACGCTGACATCTACATAGCAAATTTGAAATCCTATTCACTTTGCTAGCAGATGTTTTCACTGATCCGTCCGTTCTTGGTGCAATTTAAAAAAAATGGAGCACCAAAAATGGAACAAGTAGTCCACCATAAACATAGACTTATGCCAGAAAAATCAATGAGAATCCAAAGGTTTTGTGCACATGTTGCTTTCTTTTCTCTTGCAGATTTGGTGCAGATATATATCTGCAGCATGTCGATTTTTGCAGCGTTTTGCAGCCTGTTTACACCCCAGAATGCATGAAAAACTGTTGCCAGATTACTCACGAAACTCTCCAAGCGTGTGACAACAGAGCTTGTTTATTTAGCAACAATCAAGACCATATATGATAAGCTTAATAGATCAGGACTAGATCATTTGTGTGTCTCTATCTGTGCAGCTCTCTGCAGCTGCTTCTCTCCCATACAAAGACACAGGAAACTGAAATACAGTCACATGCTCCTCCTGTGTGAGCCTCTGGGAGTTTTTTTTTAAATCTAACTTTATAAACAGAATACAAATCTAGCAACTTAACACTCACAGACAGGAATGGAGTTGTTGTACCAAACATATTCCAACAATAATGCATTGCAGAAATGCATGCACAAAACGCATCAAGAAACTCACTTCCAAAATAGGCACTTTATTACTGCCAGGAGATGCAAATTTGGGGTAGAAATTTATGTAACCAACCACCTGTCAGTCTTTGTAGATAGCAGTGGTTGTAGAAGTTAATAACACTTTATTAGCATACTGTCGAAATTATTATGGGCGCACCAAACCTTGTAAACATTTTTTTTAAGCACCTATAATTTAGTTAAGTAAAATGCACAGCAGGAATACAGGCACAGTGTATTCCAAGGCTAAATACATTATTGTATGTGTTACTTTAAAATATAGTTTAATTCTACAGAGTAGACCCTAATGCATCTGTGTCAGGCGGACTTATGTGAGCGAGCTAATGGCATGCAGAGAATGGTTTAAAATGTCAAGGTTCTGTCACAGAGTGCTCTCATTAATCATATGCTGATGCTTTTATCTTGTAAGGTTTTCACAATTCACTATACTGTATGATAAAGTAATGTACATTATTTGGAGATATTCCATATAGTTAACAGCTTTCTGGCCTTGAAAGATAAGCGGCTCAGGCACAGAAAGCGTTAACGGGACATTATCATCCTATAGAAAATTACTAGTTCTGAATTATATTGAGTAGGCCACACAACCCAGGAGTGTAAGCTTCTAAACAGGGATATGTGTTCTAAATTTATTAGATTAATTGTAAATTGCTCCAAAAAATGATTTTTCTCTCTGCTGGATTTAGATGTGCTGACTATTGTTGATTAATAGCCTGTTTAGACAAACCGACTACAATTCTAGGCTCACCAAGCAGTTGTCAATATAATTTTTCTGTGCATAAAGAATATAGCTGAGCAGACCCATGGATGTTTGAATTCACCGGGTTTGGCTAGACTTTTAAAAAAATCATGGATCAGGATCCGCACTTTACCCGAACTTAACCCCAAACCCCATGTAAGTCAATGAGGACCCAAAGTTGATCGGACTACTGTAATGGATCCCCCCCACACCTTTCGGGTGAGGCTGTCGTCTTAATTGTCTGCCGCCAAATTGGATGCTTTGTCTGGGTGCGTGCACGTCATCACCAAATAAAGAACACACTCTGACACAGTTTGTCTCAATCTAGAGCTTAATGACAAAGACCTTTTATTAAAGGAGGGGTTAGCCGTTTTATACTCATCATTAAAGGGGCATTTCTTAAGGGTGGGTCTAGGTAATTGCATCATTTTATGCTGAATATGCATATAATTCTGTGTGTTAGTTAGCTTACACTAGCCTTGAAGCCGTACAGGACGTTCAGAACAATCTGATAAGAGCTTCTATACGGCTACCTCTAAATCAAAACATTAGGGAAAAGAGCAAGGCCAAGGTTCTTTTCCTAAAAACAGGCCTCTAGCCCTTTCTAAGAGAATTCTGAATGTCTTCTAATAAATAATATAAATCATTAACTATTTATTGCCCATAACATTCCCCCCTTTTGAAGACATTCAAAATCTTACCCTAGGTGACAGAGGGGGAAAGGTAGAGGGGAAAGGAGTCTTCACCAATATTGGGACAACCATAAAGTCTAACCGTAATGACAATCGTAACGCCTTTGTAACTGGTCTTGCCGCACCCTAAACTGTTATCTAAGATGATATCTCACCTCTCTATTTAATACTACTGAAATACATAGTAAAGGTTATACACACAAAAAATATGGAGATTATATTTACTAAAATAGGTTCTAAATATAATAAAAATTAATGCTGCTCCCACAGTTCCCTTCTCCCGTGGCAATGAGTGAATGCTCCAATCAAAGTGCATGTACATAGACCTACTCAGGTACATTCTCCTCCCCTAGTTGACAGAGCCGGTCTTCCTACACCACTTCACCGGATTCCCCACATAGGTCTGCCCATTACACCATCGGATGGACACAAACACTCACAAACCATGGCAAACAAGGAAACTATACGAATGCCGCAATTAAATACCGGTCATAATTATCACTCAACTGTTAGTCATTATATTTGACATTCTCCATAAGTCGGAAGAAAAGGAAGTAAAATGGGGATTAAAGCTGTACAATTATACAAACTGTGTTTCCCCGAAAGATAAGATCACTGTAAAACTATTTCCTGGCGTGCACATTAAACTTTATGAATATTTACCGCTTCCCCCGCCCATCCTCTTTGACAGCATCTGTGATTGGTTGTAGTCATACTGCTATACATGCCCAACCCCCTCTGTGTGTTAGGACTTTGGATCTTTTATTGTCATTCTGTTTGTCTTGCCCCTTTTCAAGATGGTGTCCGCTGCTTCGCTCATGTTTATGTGATCCTTCTCTCTGCCTTTATAAACTTCAGCCTACTGTCTAGCCATGCTCGAGTATTCAGTTTGAATTCCTGGATTCCTGTGCTTTACCAGTCTGCTCCACCTTCTGCTGATCCACTCCTGCTCCTCCAGCAACTACCATTGGACTCCAGCAGTCATACCTACCTCCAGCTGCTCTCCTGCTTTCAGCTGCCTCTGACTGCTTCTGTTTCACCCAGCCCTGTGTCACCTAAACCTTATGTGCCCTGATAGCACTTACTGAATTGTTGTTTATTGTGCGGATGCATCTCTATGGAAATTTGGGACTCTTTTAAAGGTCTCCTGCATTAATAAGTATTGGAAGTATATATATATATATATATATATATATATATATACACTATCTAGCTTTGATGTGAAGTTTCTGTTGAAATTCTTATTAAACGGTTCTTTTATACAGTTGGATATACAACAAATGATTATACAGCATTCTCCTCTGTATTAGCATTTGGCAGATTCTTCTGATATTGATCCAGTCTTTACTGGGAAGCCACATTAGATGGGTTAGTTTCCATTTCTCACTATCCCCAATCATTATAGTTCTGGTAATATAGGTTTTGTACTCACTTCCTATAAAAAATACATGCATAATTTCAGTACTCCTGATATCATCAATTCACTTATTGATGTTCTATTCTAGTTAATACTTCTTATCGCATAACATAAGAAATGTAGGAAACATATAGGAAATTCCGGTAAGGTATGATGTAATGTTTTATGTAATACAGTAAGTAGTAAGTAATGTCTAATCAGATTTTGCTGCTTTATAGCTAGTCCTTTTTATGCTAGAAAACAGTAATTTACATTATTTGTAACAATTGAATAATATTTAATAATATCAGTAAATGGGTTGAACAACAAAAAGGCCAGAGTAGATAATGCTTGAGAATATGAAAATAATCATTGTTTAAAAAGAACCTGACACCGGTTTTTATTCGTACTTTCTTGTTGCTCCTACCTGAGTAAAAAGGCCCATATCTCTGAAACCGTACAATGAATTAAAAAGAAACATAATGGACTAATAGGGGGAGGATTGGGAATTAGGCTGGGGTCACAGTTGCCATGCGTTTTTTTAAGTGATTTACCAAAACTCATGCTTTTTTTCATGTCAGCATGAGTTTTGTAAGGTCTCTGATGGCTCCCTGCGTTTTTGGGTGCTTTTTTGAATCTGCACCTAAAAATAGTGCTTGTAGTATTTTTTTGAGCGTTTTGAAAAACGCATGCGTTTTTGTAGAAAACGCATGCGTTTTTATAACATTGGTTCCTATGGAAAACGCATGCAAAAACGCATGTAAAGTTAGTAACTTTTAGTGCCATTCAAAAACGCATGCGTTTACCATAGGAGCCCATGTTAACAAAAACGCATGCGTTTCCGGAAAAACGCATGCGTTTTTTTAACATGGGCTCCTATGGGAAACGCATGCGTTTTTGAATGGCACTAAAAGGTACTAATTGTACATGCGTTTTTGCATGTGTTTCCCATAGGAACCCATGTTATAAAAACGCATGTGTTTTCTACAAAAACGCATGCGTTTTCTACAAAAACGCATGCGTTTTTGGATATGCTCCAAAAACGCATGGGACAGTCACACATGCTTTTTGGCTATTAGGGCATGCGTTTTTTAACATGGGGGCCTATGGGTGCGTTTTTTACATGCGTTTTTGAAAACGCAGGTCTCCAAAAATGCAAGTGAAAAATGGTACTGTGACCCCAGCCTTAAACAAGAGCAACACTGGCCATTTAGAACTTTTGGCTCAGGCTCTGCCTCTCCTCTTCTACGCCAAGGTCCTTGTTGACAGGGTTGCAGTGATGGCATCCTATCTACAACTCATGACTTCTGCAGCAAACCACTTGACTTGAAGGAGTTACGCTGGACTTAATAATTTTCTTCTATGGCGATAAGAAATCAGCAGGTAGTTGCAAGCTATCTGCCTGTTCCACCGTAAGATGATCTCTCCCAGCTCAACGCGATCACTGACTGCTCTTGCCGGCAGTTCTCCTACTTCTTGTGATGTTATATCAACAGAACAGTTCCTTCCCTTCTAGTCTGCTCTACCAAAGGGGCATCACTGCCGATATTATGTTGATTGACAGTCAGCTCAGGCTAATGCAGTGGGGAGCCGGCTGCCAATCAACATGATGTTGGAAGTGATGCCTCTTAGACAGAGCAGAACAGAAGATAAGGAGCACTGTCGATGTGACTTCACAAGGAGTAGGAGAATTGTTGCCAGCAGAGGTCCATGACCGCTCTGAGGTGGTAGAGATCCCTCCATGGACACAACAGGCAGGTAGTAGACACTACTTGCTCAAAATTGCTAAGCCATATTAAAACAATTAAGAACCAGATAATACCTTTAATAGAAATGCCAAGGTAAATATTACATGACCAGTGGATTCCTGTGAACAAAAAACTCAAGGAAGCAATGACAAGGAAACACTGTAGATACAGGAAATGCAAAAAGAAATTAATGCATTTTTTGGTATTTCCAAGCATTACCTATACATGAAGATCATTTTCATTAAAATCTGAACTGCTACCAATAAACATAGTGCTGCTATATTAGTGGCATGGGCACAGCCTGCCGCCTTCATTTCCTGCACCAGCTCCTCACACATTGTCTTGGCTGTAAATAGCCCAAAAACGCAAATGTCTAAAAATTTCTGCGCAGCCTCTTGTACAAATTTTTTAAAGTTTTCTGGTATAAAAGCTTTAATGAATTGTGACCCTAGAATGGTCTCTCTATTTATTAACAACTTCAATATCGGGACATTTTATATTTTTATGCTTTCATTTTTTATTCCCCTTCTACCAAGATCCATTTTTTTTATTTGTCCATTAACTTAGCAGTGAGAGCTTGTTTTTGAAGGGACTAGTAGAAGTTTTGAATGTAACCATTCTAAGTTTAACAAAATGGTAAAAGAAAAAAAACAAACTGATAAGCATTTTTTCATATTTTAGTGGTAAAAAAATGCAGAATCATGTAAGGGTATGTGCGCACGTTGAGTATCTGGTTGCAGAAGGTTCTGTATCATATCTGCATCTCCAGGCAGAAAAAAACACACGTTTTTGATGCGTTTTTTTTCAATGTATTTTGGAGTGGAAAAAAGCTGCAGGAATTGACAGATTTATTTCTGCAGCAAATCTGCAAAGGAAAAAAGCATAATGCTCACAGCACTTCAGGATTCTCATTGACTTTGTTTACATAAAGATTTGCTTGTACCATATTTTTCGCTTTATAAGACGCACCGGATTATAAGACGCACCACCAAATTTGGTGAACGAAAAGAGAAAAAAAATAATTTTTAATTTTCAATGGGGTTCGTCTTATAATGTCTGTGTCCATCTTACAAATCATATATATGTCCCTCATGCTGGTATATATATAACCCTCATCCTGGAACATAGCCCCCTCATCCTGGTACATGGTCCTCCATCCCGGGATATAGCCCCCCATCCTCAATATGGCCCCCTTATATTGCATATAGCCCCCTTGTAATGGCATACAGCTTCCCTGTAATGGAACCCAGCCCCCCTGAGATGGAACCCAGTCCCCCTGAGATGGAACCCAGTCCCCCTGTGATGGTACACAGCTCCCTAAGATGGCACACAGTCCCCTGTGCTGGCACACATGCCCCTGTGCCGGTATATATATCCCCTCTGTGATGGCACACAGCCCTCTGTGCTGGCACACATGCCACTGTGCTGGCAAAAATGCCCCTGTGCTGGCACACATGCTCCTGTGCTTGCACACATGCCCCTGTGTTGGTACACAGCCCTCTGTGATGGCACCCATCCCCCTGTGCTGGCATACATCTCCCTGTGCTGGCACACATCCCCCTGTGCTGGCACACATGCCCATTGTGCTGGATATGCCACCCCGCCATCCTGGATATGGCCCCTAATCATTCTGTATGGCCTCCTATGCTGCTGCCCAGACTAAAATAATAAACTGCTTTGAACTTACCTCTCCGGCGCTGTCCTCCATGGATCCCTGCTTGCGGCACTTCCTGAGTCGTCCTGTGTTCCCTGCGAAGCTGATCATGTGATGATGTCACTCTGCTGTGCTGATCACATGACCAGCTTCCCTGGTACACAGTAAGTGCGGCAAGCAGGGAGTTATGGGGGACAGCGCTGGAGAGGCATGTTCAAAGTGGTTTTTGTTATTATAGTGTGGGCAGTAGCATGGGAGGCCATACAAAATGATGGGGGGCCATATCCAGGATAGGGGGTGACTGCAGTCAATGTAATATGCCCACTTTCCTGTCCATATCTCAGCGCAGTTTCAGTACTGAGATGATGGACAGCGAGTGTAGTGCATATTACATGAGGCTAATGAGCGGGAGCATGTGACCTCCCGCTGCCTCTGCTGCCCGCAGCCTGTCTCCTCCAGCCCCCAGACAATGCTCCAGAGCTGCCCTCCCTACAGTATAGAAAGTTACATTTCGGATCGTAAGACGAACCCCTACTTTCCACCAAAATTTAGGGGAACAAAATCCGAAATATATGAGTTTGGCTGGGGTTACACATGAGCCCTTGGTCCGTTTTTGGCTTCATTTTTGTTAATTTTTTTTTCTAAGTCCAAAAACTGACAGAAAACGGATTGGATGTAATAAACACCCTGTCCGTTTTTTTCTGGACCTCAAAACCTTGCTCTGTCCGTTTTTGAGCCAAAAACTCTGCTAGCAACGTTTTTGGCATCAGTTAAAAAACGCATGCTTTTTTTAACATGGGACCCTATGGGAAACGCATGCGTTAACGCATGGCATATATAGCCACTTGCATTAACGCATGCGTTAACGCACATGCGTTTTTAAGGAAAAATAATGAAAAAATGACTAAGTCCAAAAACGTTCAGGGGTGTAGGAGGCTCAAAAAGCACCCTATAAAAAACGGATTGGTGATGAAAATCACTTCCAAAAACGGACTTCTATGTGTAACCCCAGCCTGAGTGACAAAGCTGTGCTAAAAAACACCTCAAAAACGTGATTAAAATGCAATGGTCCTAGTGCAATCCATTTTTCTTGCATCCAATCGTCATGCTTATACACAGATCCTAAGGCCACACTCACATGAGCGTATGAATTGGAGGAGTGCAATGAAAAGAAATCCCGCATTACACCCGGACGAATGATCAATGAGTCAGAGCAAGTGAGCATTTATTTCTCATTCAGATCCTGGATTAGAGGAAAGTTGCAGCATTCTGCAAGTGGAAACATTATTCGTGCGAGACTCACCAATACAAGTCAATGGGTAATAGAAAATAACAGACGACACAAGGATCATGCTAGTGGCATCCGTTTTTTATGGATACATTACCATTCTGTAGCATAGAACACCATAAATGGTCCTGTAAATGATTGTAGAATAATAGCTGTCGAGAAGAAAACGCATTACATATGAACGACACACTGATGTCACACTGATGTCATATGGATTCTGGAAGAGAATAAATGTGCACACTTGCATAGCACCCACATGACATACAGAATACCAAATGGATGTCACCCATCCTACTCTCTTGGATGAAAATTGGTCAAATTTTTTATACACTTGTGTGACTCCAGCTTTTGATTGGGTGGAAAAGAAAAAACAGGAGGGGCGCTCCTAAGGTATCATGTGATGAAGGTGGGCCTTACTGCCAAAACACATTGTGATTACCGTAATAAATTCATGTCTTAAGAACCATCCCTGGCATCTTATCAGGGCGCCTGGATACATTCATCTTTATTAATCCAGCCTTAGATTGGGAAAACATACCACGTGTGTAAATGGGAATTGTATGCAAAGAACTGCATGAAGGAAACACGTTACACCTGCCCGGTGTACACCCAGCCTTGTCCGGTTACTTATTAGTGTTTGTTGTAAAGAGCATATGAAGGAAATGTCAGCTCATTAAAATGAAATGTATTCTCCTCTCCATTAGTGGACAGTTCTTCTACCTCTGTATTGGTAATATATTATTTATTAGGCATTGTACTCCAGAGAACTGCTCCATGAAAGATTTTTTTGTCACTCTTGCCTTGGTAATAAGGAAGGTGTGCGTGTAGTGCCTCAGGTGCTGTTTGATATACTGCCTCCTATGACTACAGAGCTTGTGATTAAATTGCTTTTTTACGTTTGTCATGTTTACTCATATGTGATTTTCATTAGTAAGCGTTATTACATCTCATCCTGTGCCGCATTGTGTTACTGTCACAGTAGAAGGAGAAAAAAGAGAACCTTGTAAATCCATCTCTTCACATCTAGCATTCTCAAACAACTGCTTTTCTTTGTTGCACTACAATGTATAATGCAGTTCCAGGACGAGACTGATTGAATATATTAAGTTTACACTTACTGCACCGTTCTGGCCTAAGGAGACTCAGACACAGAACACTGCATGGGGTAGCATGAGAAATACGCTACTAATGAGCCAAAGCGAACAAGTTTTCGGGGCAACAATGTAAAACACAAATTAAATTCCTTCTTTCTATATAGATTTTTCTCATGGAATTTTAACGGTATGACAGGTTGAATAAGGTTGAATAACATGAACTGTTAAGAACTTACAGAACATAAGTTATGCATATAATATAGAAAATCCAATATTATTTATATAACTTTTAGTGGTAAAAAAACCCACATAATTCTCACCTATCATAAATCCTTACCTGACCACTTGAGGGGTTAATGATGTATATTACCACCTAAGTGACTGTGTGTTCCTTCATGTAGAAAGAGTTGTTGACCCATGCAAAGGGTCAGGTAACTGCAGTGCCATAAGAAGACAGGTGAAATTAATGAATTTTGTTTTATTATTTTTAACGCTTTCCTCCCTTATGTTCATTATGCTTTGGGGACTGGATAGATATTGGAGCATAGTAAATGTGGTTTCATAACGATCAGGACAGTTTTAATTTGGATCATATTTTATTCAGGCTAAATTGTATCTGCTGGCCAAATTTTGAGAGAGTATCTCATCTCTACATATTTTATTTATATGCAATACCAGTCAAAAGTTTGGATACACCTTGTAAGGAATAAAAGATATATCTGGTGTATTAAACAAGCCAAAATCCCAATTTCTTATAGCTGTCATTTATTGTTCACAGATTGTTTGTTCAGGCAGTCGCCCTCATCCCTTATCACAAAAAATCCCCCTCCTTTTGCCTGATGGCCAATTGATCTAATGGGCAAAAAGGTGCACCCTCTGTTAATTAACTTCAGAACCACAATATTACCTTCCAAGCCAAATGGTCGTACAACAAAAAGGGCAAGGAAAACCCTGTTGTGAGCACTCAACAAAACAGGAAGGCTATTGTCCGAGCTCCTGAGCTAAAGTAAATGGGACAGGAAACCTGGAAACCTCGTACAACTTAACCAGTCGGAGAAGAGCTGGCTTATTACACTAGAATATGAACATCCCATACATGTACCGAGCATATCACTGGATTCGTGAGGCTCTTTTGCATACCCACATACTATCCATTTCAATTTAGCACCGTGCGTTGAGAAGATATGGAGAATGGCGACTAGAAGTCGGCTATTGATGCTATGTATGGTCTTAAAGCATAGAGGAGAGTCTGCAGTATTCAAAAGAACCAGAATTGCTCCTGTCAAACTCTTCAGGGGGAAGTTATGGCCATTCATAGGTTTTAATAATCTATTAGTGCAAAGATACAGAGGAGTAGAATCCAAGACCACGCAGAGGCGGAACGAAGCAACTTGGGAGTGGAAGCCTAGGTTTTAACACTTTGACCCGATCCCTCCCTCTTTATCATTATCTAGGGGAGACTCTTCATGTTTTAGGGAATCACCTCAAGTGGAACCTGTGGCTCTATACTGCCCCTGTGTGGTCACAATCATCAAGGAATTGGTAATTGGTTACATTTGTCTGTATATCTGTGTGTAAACCATTTATCTTTCATTTGCAAACTGACTGTAATATCCGTATAAGTCATCTGTATATATTATCTAGGGTGCCCAGGGGCATAACTACAACAGTGCAGGGGTTGCAATCACACTCGGGCCCTAGAGCCTAGGGGGCCCCAAAAGTCCCATTGGCCTTTAAAAAAATGACTACTTCTATTAAAAATTTGCAATAATTGGGGGCCCCGTTGGAGCTTTCACATAGGGGCCCTTGAGCTTAAAGTTACACCACTGAGTGTGCCCTTACAGGCAATTAAACATATAATTTAATATTGGGTTGCTCTGTTATCTCGATCACGAAATTCCCACGTCTGTGTGCTCGTTTAACATTATGTGCTACCTGGGTTGGTTTCTGATCCTGTCATAACCCCGCAGACGGAGCAGGCTTATATCTGAACGAGGAACTGATGGCAGCAGTTGGTGCTTGTGTTATTTAGGACCTCTATCAGTGACAGGGTGGTGGTTAAGTGTACTTCTGGCCTGGGCCTGGATGGCAAATACCACTCTCATGGAGGGCGCCTTAATAAACCAGCACTTACAGGGCAGTTGCAGTCCCTCCCTTATCCTCAGTGATTTCCCTGACTGTCCTGACAATAAGAACGGCACTAGAGAGCTGACAGATTTAATGGTAAATTCATCACACACCTGTTCATGCTGTAGTTATCCTTTTCCTAATTGGGATGTGCTTATTGTAGGTTCAGACTGAAGCCTGCAAAAATGTGAAGACGCACATTGACACATGGAGTAGAAAAACACCAGTGAAGCAAACACAAATATGTGTTAATCTTTAGATATCTTAAAGTACCCACTTTTACTTTGGTGACAGGTTTACACCCCCCGTATTTTCTTAAGCACAAGTTCGAATAAGTGCAATGTGAAAATAAATTGCATTACACTCAGACCAATGGTATTCAATGGGGTAGTAATGTGATTTTTTTTTTAAGCTCTAATTAAAATGAGGGAAAAATGGCAGTATGCTTTGCATTGGTTGCTATTCGCTCATGGGGCCCCAGCTTAATAGTCACATAGCCCTGACATAGACTGAAGGTGTATTTTAGGTCTTTGTCCAACTGCAGCACAAATGATGTTCCTATTAACACTAGAAGTCCCAGAGAGGGGTCATTTAATATTTCTACCTTTGGAACCCAGAGACGGGTAGAATGACCTGAAGGATTTTAGGCCACATTTACAAATGAAAGGATGCTAATTGGAGCCATCAGAGTTGTCAATTTGGACTAAGGGTCATTTGACCCTCTTTCGGGACTTCAGGGGGGAGCTCGAAATTTCTGGGACTTCTAGTGTTATGGTCACTGAGAGATGATGGTCACTGAGACCTGCCAGGCAACTTGTAAAACCTGACATGGAGCAAAGGGTGGCAGCCATAGAGGAAGAGACCGGAGTCTGACCATGCCAAGATTTGTGTGGAACAATCACTGATTGCCAGCTGTCTTTACAGTACTGTGCCTACAAAGGCAGCTGTCAATCACTATAACCAGTTCTTGATTAGAAAGCTCAGAATTATGCTGTGAGGTCACGATCTGGAGGCAGTGTCTGTTGGACGCAGTGCATCTGTAACTGCGGGAACTCTCCCTGTACTCACAATATGTGGTGGGTGCAGGGTGGCTTCTTCCGGTGTGCATCCAATGGGGACCTCTTCTGAGATGCGGAAGTCCATAAACCTGCACTGCAGCTGAAAACACACTGCGGTGGGGAGAAGAACAATGAGCATGAGATTTCTTTAAATCCCATCCACTTTGCTTGTACTATACAATGCAGCTTTTGGAGGCAGCGGAAACATGCTGTGTCCAAAACGCTGCAATTCCTGATTTCTAGTAGTTTTTGTAAATTCCTGTTTGTGAGCACACAGTGTTAGGAATGGTTTCACTGAATGAAAAATATACAGTAAGTTGAATCATTTCCCGTAAACTGCTGTATAAGTCATTCTTTTCAGTTTCTCAGGCTCTTTAGTTTTTTTTCTAAATAGTGAGCAGGCTCACTTTAAATATTATTACTTGTATTTAAGAAATGTCTGGTCATGTAAGTCAATGGTAATGTTTCTAATCCATTATCAGTCTCCAGCACAGAGGATGACTCGGCTAGACATGTGTCATGTCACAGCAGCCCAACTATAGGCTGCATGAACTAATGTACAATGACTGTACTGTTAGATGGGATACTGCTCATATTGTAAAGATATAGTGAAAACTAAATTATAAATCTATCTTCCTAATGTTTATTTGCAAAATATTTTTAATAATATTTTTATAATATTATGCTTAAAAAAACCTTCCCATAAATAATATATTTCATTAAATGTGTGTATATGCATATAGTGTAGTGTATGTATGCTCACCTACACTCTACAGGAACTGGAAGTGGCTTTTACAATGTAGTATCAGACCAAGGCTCATTAGGCATACATTGTAAAAGTGACTTCGAATCACAAAATAGTCATCTGGGTAAATGTAATTGTGGTGACGCCTCTCAGAAGAGGAGCAAAATGGCATTGGATTCCAAAGAAGATGGCGGTAGATGAGTATATCAGCACACTTCATTATACTACATACACATATGCACACGTTTAATGAAAAATAATATTCACGTGAGTGCTTCTTTAACTTAGCAGACACAAATTTTATTTATTAATATTGCTTGGAAAAGTTTGTATGTTTTGTAAGGCCGGTTTCACACCATGGTTTATTTGATCCGGGGCTGCCCGGTTTTAATCGGGCTGCCCCGGGTCAGATTTCGGCCCCATATTATTCTTATGGGGCCGGATGAAGCCGGATGGCAGCTTTTTGCCATCCGGTCTCCATCTGTCTGGGAGGATCTGGGAGAATTCAGATTTTTCTCCCGGACATAAAAACGTTGCTTGCAGCGTTTTTGTGTTCGGGGCAAAAATCGGCACAAATCGGATCTCCCGGATCCGGCGCCACCTAACATGGGAGTCTATGGCGCCGGATTGCACTGGATCCGATATAAAATCAGATGCGGCTCCCGGACGCCGGCTGCTGAAGTTTAGCAGTGAGTGCTGCTAAACTTCAGCACCTGGAGCTGTCCCCTGCAGAGATTTTAGGGCCGCTGTTGGTGGGAATCTTGAAATTTCAGCAGCTGCGATCTGCTGATATTTGCCCTCCAGTTCTGTTTGTCTGGGGCAGTCAGGTTCTGTCCGGTGTTTCCTGCAAAACACCGGACAGAACCTGAACCACAAAAAACGTGATGTGACACCGGCCTAAAGCCCCCATGACACATAACGAGATCGTTAGCGAGATCGCTGTTACGTCCCAGATTTTGTGATTAACAGCGATCTCGCTAATGATCTCATTATGTGTGACACTTAGCAGCAATCAGGCACCTGCTGTGAGATCGCTGATCGTTACAAAGTGCTCTGGGTCATTTTTAGGTTGTTGGTCTCCGTCTGGGAATGCTGCATTGCTGTGTTTGAAAGGGACAATGACCAACAATGTCAATACTACGCCCGAGAGTGACAATTCCCAACGACCTCCTATCATTCCGGATCGTTGCTGCGTCACTGGTGAGATCTGACTGTTTGACATCTCACCAGCGATCCCAAAGTGACGCACCAGCGTTCCCTAAGGATCGTTATCGTTGTCAGGATTGCTGTTGTGTCGTTGTGTGTGACGGGAGCTTAAGTCTATGAACTCAGAGCTTTTTAACATCATTATCATAAGGGATAAGATTACAATGAATGCTAACAACTCTATTGTAAAGGCCTCCATACACAATAGACTAACGTATGCCTATCCTACCAATATCAGTAGGATTGGCTGACTGTGCATATGATAGTGTCCCAACTATCCCCAACAGATAATCATGGCTACAGATTCTTTTGTTCTTAAAGGGATAAGCCTTCACCAGATGAGTCTAAGGGCCCTTTCACATCAGCGTTTTTTGAAATTTGCGGCAGATGCGGTGAAAAAACCGCATCTGCCGCAATTACCGCATACCGGCTGCACTTGCGGCGCGGTTGCGGTAAACGCCATGCAAAGTATAGGCGTACTTGTGGCAGGTGCGGTTTTGCACTTGCGGCAGGTGCGGCCGCGAAAAAAAATGCGGCTGACCGCGGTTTTTTTCGTGGCCGCACCTGCCGCAAGTGCAAAACCGCACTTGCCGCACCTGCCGCAAGTACGCCTATACTTTGCATGGCGTTTACCGCAACTGCGCCGCAAGTGCAGCCGGTATGCGGTAATTGCGGCAGATGCGGTTTTTTCACCGCATCTGCTGCAAATTTCAAAAAACGCTGATGTGAAAGGACCCTAATACAGACTTTTTTGAAGAAAACACAGGCGTGCTTAGCCGAATGGTTGTTTGTTTGAGAGCTATCTAGTTTGCATTTTGTATAGACATCCTAAAGTTATAGGCAAATATCAAAGAATCCCCATTATTAGTAAGTGACTGGAACAGATCACAACTCTCCCCATGCACTGTGACATCTGCCAATGTCACGGTGAGTGCCCAAAACACCTATCTTATACTTGACTCTTCAAAATGTGGTCCTTTTATTCTTATAGTTAGGGTAAGGCTGACCATACAGTTTAGATGCCTGTCGGGCTAACAATGCTTTGGTCATTTGTTGAGCTTTCATCCATCTCAATAGACTATCCCATATGTAAGCACATTTGATTGGCCAAGCGCTCCTGTATTATCTATGAGAAAGCTGCTGACTGACATGCCGACTAGCAGCTTATCGCAGAGAGAATAATGTGATCAGCAGTCCAAAAATGGACATTCATGATTGACATCTCCCCCAACCAGCAGTCATCCAGCGACCCTATACACATTAGACCATTACCTGAAATCATTGATATTGGCAAGTTCAGTCAACTTGTTTTGATGTGTATATATATATGTTCAGATGTATTAAGGTAGTTTCGCCATTGGTACACCTACTATACAATCATAGAACCAAATGTACAGCTAACAAAAAAGAACACAAGGAAGAACAATTGCTGCAATGATTTTCCAGAACTCGCCATGAGCATCTAACAATTAAAATATACATACAATGTGTCAGTTCCAGTTTATCTCTGTCTAAATGCATGCTATTAGTGTAAATGCATCTGCAAAGAATGATCAATATACATAGTCTTTACCATCCATCATGGATACAGTCCTGTAATAAGCTATCCTTAATTAGTCCTTAATTCTTAAGTCTCTGTTCAATGTAATTAGAAAGTTTAAGAGTACCTCAACAAATCTGTGATTCAGTGCTGTAGATGCCAAGTATATATCAAGGACTGATCAATACTTAAAGATCTATTGTTTAATCATGCTTGTAGATTACTAGAGAGTAGTGGAACATCATCATAACTGGGATTTCTAGCTTATTGTGAATCACGTTCCTCCGCCTGAGCTGTATAAATATTTTAATAGTAATATGTTTAAGTGTTTTATCACAAATACTAGGACATAGAGGGTGAAAAGCAGGACCGCAATGGTCATAGATAGTGATGGGCGAATCCGAACTGTAAAGTTCAGGGTCCATACCGAACATCTAGTGTTCAGGCACAGATCCCGAACACAGAATTTCCTGGAAAGTCCGTGTTACAGTTCGGGTTTGGGTTCAGGGGAGCTGTAAAAATACAGAAAATAGGTATTTACTAGAATTATAATTACTGATTTCCACCCCCCACCCCCCCGCTGTGTCTACTTCTGGCGCTGCTCATTATCTTCCTGGATATTATCTGCAGGCGGGACCAACAGCCAATCACAAACGCTGTCACAGAGATTGGGCGTCTGCTCACAGACATTTGCAGCAGAGCTGAAGATGTTCCCTGTTGATTACACCGTAGGGAGATTATTTTTTTGTTAATTACAGATGGGAAACAGGGTTGTCTTGTGTTTTATTTCTAAATGCTTTTTTCGGTGTTGTGATTTTTTTTACTGCTACCAAAAAATCATAGACGGTGGGTCTAATATTGGCCTGACACTGTGAATTTTTGGCTTACTGTCAGCTGCCATTACAAAGCTGGCATTAACCCTTTTACTACCCAATGTGCCACCGCCACCAGGGTCACTGGAAAAGTCAGGGTACAGCGCCAGAAAATGTTGCTTCTATGAATGTGCCATTTTCTGGGGCAGAAGCGGGCTGAAATTCACAGTGGGGAGGCCCCAGAAAGCTTGAGCCATTCTGTGCTGAGGATTCAAGCCCCCAGCTGCTTAGTTATACCTATCTTGAAACATAAAATACAGTGATGCCCCATGTAATTTTTTAAAATTATTTTATGAGATTCATGAAATAATTTAAAAGTAGGGTTTCCCTTTATTTTTGGTTTCCAACCAGGTAAAAATAGGCAGCTGGGGGTATGGGGCAGCCTGTAGATGCCTGCTGCACCTTGCTGGCATACAAAAATATAGCGAAGCCCCATGTAATTTTTAAGAAATTATTTCAAGGATTCATTTTATAAAAGGGGCTCAACTGTGTTGCGGTTTTGGTGCTTTATTGGGCCAGGAGATTCAGATGAGCACATTGAACACAATGAAGCAAACAAATAATGAAATCTGCAGCAATAAACCATGTCGTGGTTTGGTGCGCTTTTTTTGCCAGGAAATGCAGATGAAGACACTGAACACAATGCATGCAGTTTTGTGCCAAAAGTGCACCAAAAGAGCATGAAATCCATGGCCAAAACTGCATCATAGTTTTGGTGCATCAATTCTCTGTGACAGCGTCTGTGATTGGCTGTTGGGTCCCTCTGCAGTGAATATTCAGGAAGTTAATGAGCGGCCATAGAAGTACACGTGGGTGGACGACAGAAAGTATAATGCTGTTTAATAACTATCTTCTATCTTTTGAGAGCAAGACAGGCAGGGCACTTAGCGGTGCCAAATATCAAGTCCGGATTATCTTCTAGTCATGGCAAGTTCCCCTCCGGTGGTGCACAGCCAAAGCACCAGAAAAATATAATAGATAAAGAGGCGGCACTCACGAAACAGACAAGACGGTCCTTTATTCCGAGAATTCAGGGACAGACAGGGTGCAGGGAGGGGGCACGAAGGTCCAACGGACTACGACGCCGTTTCGCGACACGTGTCGCTTCTACGGGTCTGAGTATAGAAAAAGAGGCGACACTCACCGAAACAGTCAAGACGGTCCTTTATTCCGAGAATTCAGGGACAGACAGGGTGCAGGGAGGGGGCACGAAGGGCCAACGGACTACGACGCCGTTTCGCGACACGTGTCGCTTCTACAGAAAAAGAGGCGGCACTCACCGAAATAGACAAGACGGTCCTCTATTCCGAGAATTCAGGGACAGACAGGGTGCAGGGAGGGGGCACGAAGGGCCAACGGACTACGACGCCGTTTCGCGACACGTGTCGCTTCTACAGAAAAAGAGGCGGCACTCACCGAAATAGACAAGACGGTCCTTTATTCCGAGAATTCAGGGACAGACAGGGTGCAGGGAGGGGGCACGAAGGGCCAACGGACCACGACGCCGTTTCGCGACACGTATCGCGAAACGGTGTTGTAGTCCGTTGGCCCTTCGTACCCCCTCCCTGCACCCTGTCTGTCCCTGAATTCTCGGAATAAAGGACCGTCTTGTCTGTTTCGGTGAGTGCCGCCTCTTTTTCTATTATATCTTCTATCTTTAACAGCCTCCTAGCCCCCATCCCATAACTTTACAGTTTGGCGTTCAAACTCAAGTTCTAGCCTCTTTTGGCCCCAAACCCGAACTTTAAAAAAAGTCCAGGTGAGTTCGCTGAACCTGAACATCGACGGGTTCGCCCATCACTAGTCATAGAAACCACAATTGTCAAATACACCTTTCTGGAGCTTCCACATGTACAGTATCAGCATTCTGGATCTACCACAAGTATCAGAACATTATTCCCCGATACCTGGGATAGAATCAGATCTATCTTCAGTGCTCGCATGATAAAGCTCTGCTCTACCAGTGCTATAATTACAGCAAGTATCGGGAGTGCAGAGTTGTCACATGTATTATCAATACATCACACTGAAAAAGCTTTGCTTTTTTCTCCCATTATCACACTGCCTTCATATGATTGGCCAATATCATAGAGGGCAAAAAGTACATGTTACCAGACTTCTGTGTTTATATCTTGTTAGTGGATGGGGAAATTTTTATATAAACTCCAGAGCCCATGTCTCTGCAATTCAATGAAGAAGAAAAAAGATTAACCCCTCTTCATTATTTTACTGATATATGCAGATTAAAATAATACAAATATTGAAAGGTCCTTTTTTAAAATAGGCTTTGTATATAGGCTTTTCCTATGCCTGTTTTGTAAGAATTAATAGTATAAGAGAAGATAAGACATTTTGTAAGGGAATCTGTCAGTGGAATTTCACAACTCAAACAATTTTTATGTGCATGTAGCTTAATCAAAGAAAAATCCAGCTATACCTTTACATGGCCAGTCCATTCCTTTTTTACTGAGAAGTAACTTTTTGAATACATATGCAATAATTTCAATTGTTCTTTTCTGACCTGATGCCTCTGTCACTCCAGCTCTATCCCCCCCCCTCACCACAGTACCTCCTCTTCCTGCTTGACTGACTGCTCCTATGCCTGAAGTCACACAGCCTAAGGTTGTCATGCAAGTAAGAGGATGCTGCTCTGGGGGAGGAATAGAGCTGGAGTGACAGAATTTTCAGATCTCTAGCCTAATTGATTATCAATTTAAACACTGATTACTCAGTAATTAAGGAATGGACTGGCCATGTAAAGGTATTTCTTGTCTTTGAAAGAGCTACATGCACATATAAGTAGTTGTAAATGAATTCAAGCGTGCCTGCTTCACTACCTATGAGCAAGTTCTTCCTCTTCCTACCTCAACCTACTGACCTTATCAATGAATATGAAATACAGTTGAGAAATGAGACATACTTCAGCTTACTGAGGGATCAGGTTACAGGTTGCTCACAGAAGACTATGGAATTAAGAAGGGAAAGGAAAAGGCTGCTGCAGAGAGACATATAGATGGCTCTACTTCTTTGATCAATTGCAAACACAAGCAAACAGCACAAGGATCAAATAAAAAAATATACACATCTGGACAAGTTGTAAGGCTTTACTCACATGTCAGGACATCAATCTAAAAAAAAGGTGAAAAAAAACATAATTAAACAAAAACTAAAAAAGCAAAATAATAAAGTTTATCACCATAAACATTTCAGCATCTATTAGTATTTTTCTAGAGTAGATACACTCACCCTCCTGATTCCCTTATCCATCTTCTGCTTACTAAGTGACCTGGAACCAGTATTCTTTTGACTTAAGGCTTCCACAATTGCTGAGAATGATTGCCTTCACTGGCAGATGGCATATCATCTATTACTGTGCAGCATATTGCATCTAATTTCTTACATTTAATGCTTTTGATGACTTAGGGCCAGATTTATCTGATGCGTTAAATTCCTTTGACAAATTTCTTGCATGTTTGCATATCATCATAAATATGTGTAGAATGGTATTTTCCTCCTATAAGACATAAATGTTAAAGGCAAAGCTGAATGTTGAAGCAAATCACATAATATTTTTCTACCGCCACAAATCATACGTATATAGCAAAAGAATAAAGTAGTAAATTGGAAATAAATCCAAAAATAGAGATCCAAAAATATTAAGTTTCTTAGCTGCATGACCTCTATCATCATGAACACAGGACAAGACATAAATATGCTTATGTGACACAAAATAAAGGCGGTTACAGATGCTAAACTCAGCAATAAGTAACAGATGGTGCCACGCTCGTCTCCATAATGTGGTTTATTTACATACTGTTGTTCCTCACATGGAATATCAGCTCATCTCAGATTAAATTTAGAAAATTAATACTCATAGCTATATTTTAGTTGTTGGTGACATTTTTTTATAATGAATAGCTATGACAAGAAAATCAGTCAGCTTGAGAAAAACTAGAAAAAAGTTTGACTCTTTTGTGTGGAGAATAGTATAGGCATGTTCTTTAAATTAGAGGGATTAGGGTTTATGTACTAGACCAGAGTTCCCCAACTGCAGTCCTTTATGGTACCTTTACACGCCGCGACGGCAGGCTGGATACATCCCGCTACAGGCTACAAATGTAGCTTGTAGCGCCAATGTAGCCCGTCGTAGCGGCGTCTGAAGACGTGACGCTACAGCCGGCAACAGATACATCTGTTTCCTAGCTCTGCTCGAAAACTGATGGCTACAACGCCGATGGTAGCGAGCTGTATCGGCGTGTAAAGAGGCAACGGAAGGGAACTCGGGACAGGCTGCGATGTAGCTGCAATGTAGCTAAGGCGTGACCCTGGCTCCGTGTTACCGCGCCCCATGTGCGATCATTGGTGGAAGCTGCTGCATGACGATTGGTAGTCCCTGCATAGGGAGGCATATTTAAAGGAGCTGACGAGTCACACTACACAATCGCTCGAGCGTGCTGTATTACTCAGCCTCCTGCGTTGCCTGCCCAATCAGGATGTTATTGCTTCGTCCTATCAGCGTACGGACGGCTCGTAATCCACAATTGTAGCACGCCTATGTGCTGTCCCTGCTGCACCAGGTACGCCCATAGTAGCTGGTTATAGCGGTGTGTAAATGAGCTACAGCTGGCTACTTGAGACATCCGGCGATGTAGCTAGCTATAGATGTAGCGTGGCGTAGCGAACCTTGTGGCGGCGTGTAAAGAGGGTGCGTTGACAGTTTGTAACCGTTTGAGCGTGCTCGTGCATGTGAAGTAGCGGGATGTATCCAGCCTGCCGTCGCGGCGTGTAAAGGTACCTTAAGAGCCACCAACAGTGCAAGTATTCAGGATTTCCTTATTATTGCACAGGTAATTTAAAGAGAACCTGTCAGGTCCTTTATGACCCCAAACCTCATCACTACCTGTCCCTGCAACTTCCAACTACATCCTTAAGTATCCCTGTCTGACCTAAATGTTAAATATAATGGTTGTAAAAATGCTGTTTATAACTAACATATTTCCCCTTTGTCTAGACCTGTGCGTGATGGTTGGGTATTGACTGAGCCTCCTTGTCTCTCCTCGCTCCGTTGTTTTCACACCCCATTGTGTGCGATAATTAATCCACAAGCGCGGTCCTGAGTTTGAAATCTGTGGGAGACTTCTTCCTGGTATGATGCACAGCTGCGCTTCTTTTCCGATTCAAAACACTGCAGTGTGGGAACTGCAACATTTTTGATCAGAAAATGTGTTTGTTTTTTTAATTTTCGCAACTCAACATTATAAAATTCTGGGAAGTACCTGGAGGTTCAAGGTGCTCACCACACCCTTAGTTAAATTCCCTGAGGGGTGGGGTTTGGCTTAGCTATGGTGGTGTGAGGGTGCTTTTGCCAAGAGCTCCTCCAGTACAACAATGCCCAGACGCAGAAGGGCTTCATCTTGCCACCCACCGACATCATCCCAGAGGTTGGGAGCGGCTGTGGAGCAGCTGTGGAATGGCAGGAAGCAGAAGCCATGAGACGCAGCTCACACAACAATGGCACCGACGGCTGCACCCACTGAGCAGAGTGTAGCTCAAAGCGTGGCAGGCAAGAAGGTGAGCGGGAGAGCGAGCGATGGGGACGTGCATCCAGTCGTGCATCCAGTCCTCTTAACCCTCTCAGTGCCTCAGTAGCAATGGGAGATCGGGTATTGGGAACCCAGGAGATACTGACAGAGGCCCAGAACATGTGGTGGGGGAAGGGCAGGCTTCTTCATGTGCGGTTGCAGCACAGACAGACTTCCATACTGAGGCATCCCCCCCACCATCTCAATATACACCAGTGGACCTCACAAAGCCCTTAATACTGGGCTTAGAAAAGGGAGCTGACAATATTAACATTATAAATCCTGGTTAAACATCTTCAGTACCAGGTGGCACCCAGAGTCTGCTTGACATATTAAGGACACTACCCACCAAACAGGACCTAGACTCCATGGTAGCTAGATTTAAAGCCTCCCAGGAGAAATTTTGTGGGGATTTGGATCTGTTGGATTCCTGAACATCCACCTGGTAAATACCACTTCCTCCCCTGCATCCAAAGTGGACACGCTAGAAAAACACCTATCTGAGATTCAATCCCTTATGCATTAACTGGCACTATTATTAGATAACCAAGAAAACCACGGCAGGTGCAACACATACGCCTGAGAGGTGTCCCTGAAGACATCCCTGCAAGTGCCCTACAGCGCAATGTTTCTGAAATTTTAAAGGGAACCAACCACCCCAAATGACCCCCCCCCGGACTGTTAATATGTGTCCCTACACCCAGCACACACATTTGGGGCAATCGTTTTTGCTAAAAAAACTGTTTAGTAGAAGCTAAGATATATGTTTATAAAGTTTAATAAATCGAGACGGATGGGTGTTACCTAGCTTTGTCCACATGCAGTGTTCGTGCTTGTCAGCTTCCTCTCCCCCTCCCCTCTCACTTTCTAAGAGCCTGGCCGCGCATGAAAGGGGCGGGACTAAATCGCGATGAGCCCCGCCCCTTTCATGACGCGATTTAGCCCCGCCCCTTTCATGACGCGGCCAGGCTCTTAGAAAGTGAGAGGGGAGGGGGGAGAGGAGGATCACAGGCACGAACACTGCACGTGGACAAAGCTAGGTAACACCCATCCGTCTCGATTTATTAAACTTTATAAACATATATCTTAGCTTCTACTAAACAGTTTTTTTAGCAAAAACGATTGCCCCAAATGTGTGTGCTGGGTGTAGGGACACATATTAACAGTCCGGGGGGTCATTTGGGGTGGTTGGTTCCCTTTAAATACTGTGTTGCACAAGCCGTTGGACAACACGATCACGATTGATAGAGTGCACAGGGTCTCCCGCCAACTGATTTTCCAGGTCTCTGGACCCAGTGACATCTTGTGCATATTACATTATTATACAGATAGAGAAACCATACTGCAACATGCTTGGTCATTCGGCAAATTCTTTCTGGATGATGTGGAGGTACGGCTGTTTCCAGATGTTTCTGCACTTTGGCAATTATGCTTTCCCCGCTATTACAACGCATCAGAGAACTGGGTGCTACATACTGTATAGGTGGGGTCACCCTTTCCACCTTATTGTTAAGAAGGGGGAAGTTCATTTCTTGCTCAAAAGACCTGAGGAGTTACCAGAACTTTTCCTATTCCTGGACACTATGCCTATCTATGTCCCAAATTGGCTATTGGTAGATCTTCCACACCTGCCACCACAAAGCGATAGGAGGAGACCTATTTCACAACCCTCGATTTGGGGGGAATTCTACCAAACGTCAAGACCGCAGGCGCAGTCCCACCTGACTTACTTCTTTTGGTCCTTTGTATATTGGATCTTGATTTGCGATGGCTCCTCCACCCGGTCCGCAGCGTGGTGCGGAGTGAGGGCGTTCTCATCAGAACATCCTGTGGTGCATCCTGACCCTGCATGATTCTACCTGTATGCTTGGTTTGGTACGGCGAAAAGGCCCTTATGAGCCTGCCCTTTCCTATCTTGCATTTTACCCTCCTATGCCTCCATACATCTTGAATTGTTCGAATTCTGTTCTTGCCCACTGATGATGTTTTCATTGTTTGCTGCTTGCGTGAGAATGCCATTGCATAGTTTTTCATGCTTCCCTTAGGCTAGGGTCACATTAAGGTTTGCAGCCGCGCTCAGGGGGGTAGCATTGAAAACATAGGTTTTGCCATGCTTAACATGATGCTGCCACCATGGTAGTGCCGCGTTAACGCTGCCAATGCTCACCTATGGAGACGCAGCCCGTAGCGCGGCTCAAACGCCGGCGCATCTGACTGAAATCTTGCGTTATTTCCTATCACCAGAAAATACACTTTTGAAAGCGTCTTTAGTTGCACTAGAAAAAAGCATGAGAATTCAAACTCCGGCACTCAGATGCCAGAAATTGATCCGCGCTGGGGGCCGCGTCTCCATAGGTAAGCTGCCCCAGCCAGCCGGAAGTGACACCTGCAGGCAGCATCCCAGGCAGCAGCAGTACTAGTTGTCTCAATCACTGGAAATCTGGGACGCTGCCTGGCATGCTGCAGAAGGAGCCACTGAGCTGCCACTTCACCTCCAGGCTCCAGCCCCGCCACAGCACCCTCCAGAGCCTGGAGAGTCCGGATTGTGGACCCACTGCTATGCTTATGGCGCCACTCCGCTTCTCTGACAGTCAGAGAGTTCAACAGAGGTGCTGGAGGCTTAGGTGTCCCTATCAGCTCGGGGCCCTGGTTCATTGAACCAGGTGAACGAGTGGTAGGTCCTCCCCTACTTTTCCGACCACGCCCTATGCACTAGTTACATCTCTATGATGATTTCTCGGCGATGGCAATGGAAATTAAACGCCTCACTGGAAGACCCGATCACCTCCCGGGAAGTGATGCAGACATTGAGAGATTATTTCTCTTCTAACACTACCCACGGAGTATCCCTGAGCTCCATCTGGGGGGATCATAAATATGTGATTCGGGGCTTACTCATTAAACATGAGACGAGGGTGAAGAGGGAGAGAGACAAAGAGTTGTCTTCCCTGCTCTCTCAATTGAAAAATCTTGAGACGGCACATAAATATAGACTCCAGAGGGATGTTGCCTTAGAACTCTGTAGGCTGGGGAGGAGCTTAGCATTCTACTATATAAAAAGGCAAAGTACTGTTTGGCAAAGTGCAGGCGACACTTCTATGAGTTTTGGAACAAAACTGGCAGATTACTGGCTAGAGCATTGAGACAGAAAAAGGGCCAGAATGTTTGTCTCGGCTATAGGGGATTCAGCCAAAAAGGACGTAGCCCAACCCTCCAATATAATAGCTGAAGCTTTTCAGAAATATTACGCCACACTTTATAACGTAGATTGCAATAACAACCTAACACACTCACCTACCCTCATTTTTAAAATTAGAGAATACCTTAAAATGGCCAACCTTCCTAAACTAAAACCAGCAGATATCGAGGCGCTGGAACACCCGTTCACCAATCGGAACTTATTCTGGTCATTAAAGGTAAAAAAATGGGAAGGCACCAGGTCTGGATGGTTTCTCTTCAGCCTATTATAAAAAATTGAGGGACCATCTGGCGCCCCACTTACTGGGGTTCTTTAATGATATGAAAAGCTGATGTCAACCCTACATAGACTCCCTTAGAGCTCACATCTCTGTTATCCCTAAACCAGGCAAAGACCCAACCCAATGTGCGAGTTACCACCCGATCTCGCTCCTAAATGAAGACATCAAATTGTTTGCAAAGATTGTCGCTGCGAGGCTTACTCCCTTACTTATGGGGGTGGTTCACACAGACCAGGCTGAGTTTATGATGGGAAGGGAGGCCCGAGACAATACCATTACGGTGGTCAACTTGATCCACAGTGCCTGGGGTGGGAGGGCTCCCACAGCCAGTAGCTACAGTATCTCCTTACAAATCGGCCTTTAGTTTTAAGTGGAGCATTCAATCGATAAAATACTTAGGGCAGGACT
>JARQOC010000002.1:595557882-595590507 GCA_033576535.1 Allobates femoralis | reverse complement strand
CCCCGAGAAATATTCCCCGTGCCATTGACTGCAACACAACCAAAGCCTAACTGATCCATCCCCATGCTTAATGGTTGGCAAGATGCTCTTTTCCTGACATTATATATGCCCTTTTTTCTTCACGCATACCTTTGATCATTGTGACCAAAAAATTTAATTATAACCTCATCGGTTCACAGGACTGGTTTCCAATATGCATTAGGCTTGTTTAGATGTTCTTTTGCATACTTCTGTTGCTGAATTTTATGGTGGAGACACAGGAGAGGTTTTCTTCTGATTAGTCTTCCATGAAGGCCATATTTGTGAAGATGTCCCTGAACAGTGGAACAATGTACCAAAACTCAAGTCTGCTAAATCTTCCTGAAGGTTCTTTGCGTTCAAGTGGGGGTTTTGACTTGCTTCTCTAGCTAACCTACGAGCAGCTCTCACTGAAAGTTTGCTTGGTACTCCAGACCTTATCTTGACCTCCTCCACTCTTCCTGTTCCTGTTGCAAAGTAAATTTTTTTTTATCAACCAGACACTTGGTGGATACGTTTCTGCCTTTAAATCTCAGACTATAGAAACCACAAATAATTAGAAGAAATGTGTAGTTTGTTGCTGGACAAGGAGGTGACCACTTGTAGACTGAAATATATGTATATTAGAAACTGTTATGAGTTGATAATTATACATTTTTTCTACCCTGATTACTGCTAAACACTACAGAAAATCCTGGTGCCATGTGGTGACAATACACACTCATATAGTTATATAAATAGCAGTATTGCACCCACAGTGCCATAGTATATTTTGATGCAAATTAAACCTGGCAGTATTGTATAGTTTTCCATATTCTCTCATCTTCAATCTTCTATCCTTTTCATGTTATAGACTTGGAAAAATTACATATAAATCAAAATTGTCATCTAACAGGTGAACTTGGAAGGGTGGTTTTATGATGGAAATCATTTCAGCATTATTTATTAGAATTTAGATGGCATTGTGTCACTGCCTCCTATAATCTGACAGTTCAATATTCCTCTATGGAACCTAAATCCTATCTGCCGTTCTTTGAGCTGAGCGAAGATTGAACAATGGTGATTGAATTAGTTTAAAAGCATAACTGTTCATAAATAGGATTGTGTTGTCATTCTGAAAATGAATGTATCTCTCAAGTTGCATTGAATCTGGTTTGTACAATCGCCCAAGACTGTCTACAAACATTATTAGCACTTAGGTAAACCCAATGACATGTCTGACTTAGTCAGTGATGGATATTCTAACAGTAAATTGCACTAGTTACACTTCCTTTAATTTCAGTTCTATTTTTGTAATTTGATTTTGCTCCATATTAAAGAAGAAAACAAGGTTATGTTAACATGCGCACAGTTTTTGCAATTTGTATAATCCAGATGTATGTACAATCTCAACTGCATGTTCTTTCAGTGAAATAAATTACGTTACTGGAAGTAGTTGTGATATTACATTAGGATTTATTAATCCCATCTGTGGCTATCCTGGAGCTAATGACTGGACATGCATGAGTGCAATCAGAGTCATCTTTTGTTTACTCTTTAGACAAATTCACTTGGAAATCTACCAGACATGACCTGTAAGGAGCACTTAAGGACACCGCTCAGATCTCGTTAGGAGAGCGCGTTAAACTAATAGTAAAAAATGAAGAAAAACAATGACATGGATGGATTTCCTAAATGCAGCTGTTTGAAATATACAAACAGTCATTACAAAGACTGTTGTATTATACAGACTCTGTAAACATTTCTCCTATAATGCATTTACTTGTGTGATAGCATCCAACAGACATTACCCTATGTGAGTGTCAGCATCTGCTAGTTGCAAAAAGCAAAACATTGATCATTTCACACAAACCTCCAAAAATGGGCCAGACAAAAGTATTGGCACCTTCAGCCTAATACTTGGTTGCACAACCTTTTGCCAAAATAACTGCGATCAACCGCTTCCAGTAACCATCAATGAGTTTATTACAATGCTCTGCTGGAATTTTAGACCATTCTTCTTTTGCAAACTGCTCCAGGTCCCTGATATTTGAAGGGTGCCTTCTCCAAACTGCCATTTTTAGATCTCTCCACAGGTGTTCTATGGGATTCAGGTCTGGACTCATTGCTGCCACCTTAGAAGTCTCCAGTGCTTTCTCTCAAACCATTTTCTTGTGCTTTTTGAAGTGTGTTTTGGGTCGTTGTCCTGCTGGAAGACCCATGACCTCTGAGGGAGACCCAGCTTTCTCAAACTGGGCCCTACATTATGCTGCAAAATTTGTTGGTAGTCTTCAGACTTCATAATGCCATGCACACGGTCAAGCAGTCCAGTGCCAGAGGCAGCAAAGCAACCCCAAAACATCAGGGAACCTCCACCATGTTTGACTGTAGGGACCGTGTTCTTTTCTTTGACTGCCTATTTTTTTCTCCTGTAAACTCTATGTTGATGCCTTTGCCCAAAAAGCTCTACTTTTGTCTCATCTGACCAGAGAACATTCTTCCAAAATGTTTTAGTCTTTCTCAGGTAAGTTTTGGCAAACTCCAGCCTGGCTTTTTTATGTCTCAGGGTAAGAAGTGGGGTCTTCCTGGGTATCCTACCATACAGTCCCTTTTCATTCAGTCGCTGACGGATAGTACGGGTTGACACTGTTGCACCCTCGGACTGCAGGGCAGCTTAAACTTGTTTGGATGTTAGTCAATGTTCTTTATCCACCATCCGCACAATCTTGCGTTGAAATCTCTTGTCAATTTTTCTTTTCCGTCCACATCTAGGGAGGTTAGTCACAATGCCATAGGCTTTAAACGTCTTGATGACACTGCGCACGGTAGACACAGGAACATTCAGGTCTTTGGAGATGGACTTGTAGCCTTGAGATTGCTCATACTTCCTCACAATTTGGTTTCTCAAGTCCTCAGACAGTTCTTTGAGCATGGAGAAAAGAAAGAAGACCAATGTGGTACACACAAGGACACAGGACAGAGGTTGAGTCAACTTTAATACATGTCAACTGGCTGCAAGTGTGATTTAGTTATTGACAACACCTGTTAGATGCCACAGGTAAGTTACAGGTGCTGTTAATTACACAAATTAGAGAAGCCTCACATGATTTTTCTAACAGTGTCAATACTTTTGTCCACCCCCTTTTTTATGTTTGGTGTGGAACTATATCCAATTTGGCTTTAGGACAATTCTTTTTGTGTTTTTTTCATTGAAGACAAATTAAATGAAGATAATAATACCAAAGAATTTGTGATTGCAATCATTTTCAGGAAGAAACTGAGTATTATCTGACAGAATTGCAGGGGTGTCAATACTTTTGGCCACAACTGTAGCCTCGTGTAAACAGGACATTTGATGCCGAGAATACTATGTGCAAAGAACGATTGAATAAATAGTTGTTCTGTGCACTTAGATCTTAAAGATTTGTGTGCTCCAGTACTTTGAGCATGACAGAAGATTCCTCAGACATCCATTAATAACTTCATTGATAGAAGCCACAGTGTGTATGTGCAAGTATTTCTGCACTCAGTACTGAATAAATCGAGATGATTTGGAAATTTTGTTTATATTTGTTCATCATTTGCATATTATAAATATGTCTATTGATGATGTATGTGATTTCCATACCTTCACAACCTTTCTTTCTTAGTGTTTCAATTTCAATGCAATAGAGTATATGTAATGTGCATATTGCACATGTGTATATATATATTATGAGCTTAAAATGCAAACTCTGAGCTTTATTTTGAGTATATTCACATCCTAATTGGAGTAAGAGTTAAGGAATTACATCTTTTTAATATGTAGCTGCCTTTTATCAAGGGACCAAAGGTAATTGGACAATTATCTCAAAAGCTCTTTAATGGGCTGCATTAGCTATTTCCTTGTTAATCCATCATCAATTAAGCAAGTAAAAGGTCTGGGGCTGATTCCAGTAGTGGCATTTGCATTTGGAAGCTGTTGTTGTGAATCCAAACATGTGGTCAAAAGAGCTCTCATTGGTGAGATAAACTGACCATTATTAGGCTGGAAAAAAAGAAGAAATCCATCATAAAGATAGCAGAAATGTTAGTAGTCAACAGTTTGGTATAGTATTCAAAAATTAGAGCTCATTAGTGAGCTTGGGAATTAAAAAAGCATGGACATCGAATGGTGATGATCACAGAATTATTTAAATCCAGAAGAAAAACTTTTTTCACTCTTTCAGGAAGAAGGTGTTTTAGTATCTAAGTCTACCACACAGAGAAGACTTTATGACACCAAATGCACAGGGTTCAGCACAAGATGCAAGCTATCACTCAACCTTTAAAATAGAAAGTCCATATTAGCTAAAACATCTAAAGAAGCCAGCCCACTTCTGGACAAGCATTCTTTAGACAGATGAACTACGACCAACCTGTACCAGAATGATGGGAAGAAGAAAGTATGGAAAAGACTTTGAATGGCTCATGATTCAAAGCACACCACATCCTCTTTAAGACATTGTGGAGGCAGTGTTATGGCTTACAATGGTACTTTGCCATCAGTGTTTGTTGAGGATGTGACTGAATACAGAAGCTTCCGGGTGAATTCTGAAGTGTACACGGCTATATTTTTTGCTAAAATTCAACCAATTGAAGCAAGGTTGATTGGATGGCGCTTAACTATACAGCTTGACAGTGACCCAAAATATACTGTAAAAGCAACCCAGGAGGTTTTTCTTATAGCAAAGAAGTAGAATATTCTTCAATGCCCAATTCAAGCAACAGATATCAACCTCATCAAGCATACACTTCATTAGAGATGAGCGGTGTTCGATTCGAAATGTTCGCCAATCTCAAATTCGAAGCTGTTTTGGGCGGTGTTCGAGTCATTTGACGAATGCAAACAATTTGCTTAAAATTCGGCAGTTCGAGGTTATGTTTGATAACGCTTCAATCACCAAAAACTTAACCCTAACACTGTTAATGAATGTGTTAACATCCAGTTTCAGTGTATAGTGTGCGGGGGGGGGATGAGGCGGGGTTTAGATTAGTGCTGCAGAAATAATGCCCATCTCCATTTTTTTTTCTCCTAACTGCAGGTACAGTGGAGCGGTGCAGGCTGTCAGCCAATGACACACATACACACACAGCAAAGTGCATTTTTTGCACACAAGCAAGAACACGTGTCATTGGCTGTGTATGTCACATGTCCTTGCCCTATAAGACCATTTTCCCCATCGCCACCATTTCCTCAGTGCTGCAGTTGTGTGTCAGTCAGGCACCGCCACTGTTGATGTGGGCGCTATAAAGTGTTAGTTAGATAGTGAGCGAATCTCAAGTTAGATAGACAGGTTTAGGGAGTAGGGACTAGTTAGAATCTCAGCCCTTTTGAGGGCTACTTCAGACAAGTAGGGAGTAGGGATTAGTTGTAAATATCAGCCCTTTTGAGGGCTACTTCATAGAAGTAGGGACTAGTTATAATATCAGCCCTTTTAAGGGCTAGGTTAGAGCAGTTCCTATTAGTCTTTGCCAGGCAGGTGTGTGCCAGTGCTGTCAAGTGTTTTTCACAGCATCTGGCCAAATCCCGCTCAGGCAATCCTTTAGGGCAGGTAGTGTAGCACTGCTGTGAAAAAAGCTACACCACCTGTTTTTAGTAGCCAATTTTTTACTGCAGCTAGTCCAGGCAATTGTTTTGGGCTAGTAGCAGTGTCTGGTAGTCAGCGGTGTAGCTAAGCTGTAAAGTAAGCTATACCGCCTGTCTATCCAGTAGCCAATTTTTTCCTGCAGCTAGTCCAGGCAATTTTTTTGGGCTAGTAGCAGTGTCTGGTAGACAGTGGTATAGCCCACTCATGAACCAAGCTACACCCCTGTCTAGTTCAGACTAATTTTTAACTGCACCTAGCCTAGGTAATAGTTTGGGCTAGTAGCAGTGTCATTTAGACAGTGGTGTGTAGCCCACTTGTGAAACACACTACACCGCCTGTCTAGTTTAGACTAATTTTTAACTTTCACCTAGCCCAGGTAATAGTTTGGGCCTAGTAGCAGTGTAGCACTGTTTGGCCAGTCGGCTCTGCTTGATTTCCATCCAAATTTTTTTTGCCAACAACTGCAGAATTGCCAATTTGTTCACTTACAAAATGAGTGGCAAAAGGCCTGCTGCTGGTGAAAGGGGATTAGGCATGGTGGAAAGGGAAAAGAAGTTTGTGTCCGTGGGTAGGTGGTAAAGCAACAGTAACATCTGTTGAAGAAAGACCATCTTCCAGCCAAAGTAAGATGTCTAGTTCTTTCTGTGGACAATCTGATATGATCCCTTTCGGATGGACACGAGTCACGAGATGATCGCTACCAGTTATAGATGAGGCACAAAAAGAGCAGGCGCTTGAATGGATAGCAAGCGCTTCATCAAGTGGGCTCTTCTCCACCTCAGAGGTGTCACCCCAATCGCACTTGCTTCCTCAAAGCTCCCAAGTCTCCAGCCACCAGTCTGAGTATGGGGTAAGACAGTTGGTTGAGTATGCAGAGCTGTTCACTCATACTATAGCCTGGGAATCAGAGGTCTGTTCCAAAGCTTCTGTGAGTACAGAAGAGGAAATGATCTGCACTGATGCCCAGAAGCTTTGTGAGTCAGATCCAGGCCCAGATGAAGAAGGTTCTGAGCAAGCATAATGTAGACCTCATTCCCAAACTGTAAGTCCTGTTGGTAGAGACAATGAGGAAGATGCTGATGAGACTGAGATACCGGATTGGAACGACATTTTGACTTTTCGGTCAGTGCAGGAAGAGGTTGGCTCTGAAGACGACGGGTGTGAGAGCACATAGGGTGATGATGAGGTTGGAGATCTCACTTACTGTTAACCCACAGTCAGCCAGTCGATGAGGGGCAGCAGAGGAGGTGGAGGAGGATGCTAGTGATGACGAGGTTAGGTTGTGCCTTCTGGACAGAGGCGGAGTACTGGAAGCACGTCAACAACTGCATCCTCAACCACAACTCTGCTCTGAGCAGAAGTCATGGTGGCTCTTCTTCAGGTCGCATGGGCTCTAAGCCTTGTCTAGCCTGGGCCTTTTTTGAGATTGCAAAGGATGAGCCAACTCAGGATGTCACAGGGGTAGAAAATTCCTTGCGGATCCATGACTTGTTCATCTTAATGAACGTTCGTCTGTCTACATTGTCACTGGACACGGCTGCATGCGCTTATCTGTCAGCACACCACCAGCAGCGCTGAAGACACGTTCAGAGAGAACGCTGGCTATGGGGCACGACAAGATCTCCAAGGCATGAGTGGTGAGCTCAGGCCATTTTTCCTGATTGAAAGCCCAAAATGAGCAAGAGGTCCAGTTCCACAGTCATGGCATCAATGTGCACTTGGAGATTCTCCTATAGCATCCTCTCTAGGCGTTGACTATGTGTCAGACTTCTTGTCTCCTCTGGCCTTGCAAAGGATGGTCTAAAAAATTGGTGAAATGATTCCACAAAATTGCTGTCATGACTTGACAGTCTCACGGTTGGCAAGTTAGAACTGTGAGATTCACTATGTGCACCACTGGTGTTTTGTGGAAAAGCAGACATAAGATTCTGTAACAGCTTCTGCTGATACCCCTGCATGCGTGAATCCCTTTCTAAGGCAGGAATTATTTTGCCAAATTTACTCTTGTACCAGGGATCTCAGAGTGTGGCAACCAGTAGTCGGCATTACTTTCAATTCTGACAATCCGAGGGTCATGTTGCAGGTAGTTCAGCAAGAAGGCACTCATGTGTCTTGCGCATCCAGGAGGCCCAAGTCCTTTTTGTGTTGGTGGCGGCTAGGTAAGAATCATGCTTCCTTCCTCTGCCCTCTCCCCCCAACCTCACACAACAGAAATGTGATGAAGGTCTCCCTCATCTGATGAGTCTTCCATGCCCATCGCCAGTTCGTCCTCCATTTGTTCCTTGTCTCCTGCACCTTCCTCAAAAGTTTGGCTGCTACCATGCACCCTCGTTAATCCCTCGCCTCCACCCTACCATACCTGCCGCCTTGGTGCTGCTGACCAACTGGACCTTGGAGATCTTGTTATCCCTTCCTCATACGACTCCTCCTGTACTTCCTCCCCCTCCTCTTGTCCCACCACCTGACTCTGAATACTGTTTAAAGTGTGCTGCAGCATGTAAATGACTGTAATAGTCATGCTGATAATGGCATCGTCAGCACTACACATCTTCATCGCCATTTCAAAACTGTGCAGAAGGGTGCATAGGTCCTTGATCTGAGACCACTCCAGCAGTTGATTTGCCCTACCTCTGGATCTCGTTGGCCCCAGGCTATATGTCATAACGTATTGGACCAGGGCTCGTCGGTGCTGCCCCAGTTGCTAAAACATGTGGAGATGTCGGCACATCGCATTTCAGCTGGTGAACTGGCAGGCCGAACGACTGCTGTAGAGATGCAAGTCGTTGAGCTGCGGGATGCGAATGGCAGAAGTGAGCACACAGCGACCATGCCCTCTCCAGAAGCCCATGTAGGCCAGGATAGTGGGCTAAAATTGCTGGACAACAGGTTCAAGATGTGAGCCATACAAGGCTCGTGTGTCACTTTGCCCCGGTGAAGGGCCGCACCAGCATTGCAGCATTGTTGCACATGGCCTTCCCTGGCTGCAAGTTCAGTGGAGACAACCATTGATGAAACTCGGTCACCCCAGCTGAACACAACTCCTCATAACTCACATTTCCTAGACATTTCAACGTAAACACCGCCTGATGCCATTGAGCCCTGTTGCCAGTATAGTAAGGAGGTGTGCAGGATTCCTTCTGCGCAGTTAGGACGCGGTGGCATTACCAGACAGGCTTTAGGTGCAGGATGGAGGACCGAGACGAGGTTGAGGAGGCAGAAGCAGTGGAGGAATTCTACATACAGAGGATTGAGCACAACTCGTGGGGATGGCAAGACTTGGACAGCAGCCCTTTCTCCTGCTGTAACCATAGTTACCCAGTGCTCAGTCACCGACATGTCCAAGTGTCTGTTGTGAAATGCACCCTGTCACACACAGAGTTTCTCAAGGAAGCGGTGGTGTTGTGTGTGACATGGTGGTGTAGTGCAGGCACAGCCTTCTTTGAGAAGTAGTGGTGACTGGGCATCTGGTACTGGGACACTGCAACGGACATAAGGTCTCGAAAATCCTCTGTGTCCACCAGGCGGAAAGGCAGCATTTCTGTAGCCAACAGCTTGCAGATGGTGAAATTTAACCTCTTAGCTTTGTCATGGCTAAGAAGAAATGTTCTTTTACTTGTCCACATTTGAGGGACCGAGAGCTGACTGCTGTGCTTAGCGGGGTTAAGTAGGGTGTCCCCCGAAACTGCTGGTATGTGAGGAAGGTTTAGGCAGAGATATTATGTTGCCTTCATCCAAAAGAGGAGCTCTCGATGTCTGACAGCGCTCAACACCAGCAGGTGTTTCCACTTCCAAAAGAACTGACGACCTGCTAATCACACTGGCTGTTGCGGGTAAAGAGGTGGAAGGTCTGCGTCCAAAAGCATGTGTGACTGCTGTCCCTACATTCACAGAGGATGAAGAGGCCGTGGATGCACTTGATGTGGCAGACGGTGGTTGGGCCGGCCCGCTAGGCTGCATTGTAGCACAGTGAGCTTCCCACTGCGACTTGTGCTTCATATCCATGTGACGGTTCATGCATGAAGTACTCACACTATTGATTTTTTTGGCCTCTACTTAGATTTTGGTGACAAATCTTGCAAATAACATGGGGAGATTAAAGGCTTGTGGATTTTTTAATTTGATGCATGAAAGTCACCTCACCAACCATTTTAAGCTTGCAACTCTGGGGCAATTGATGCCACTTAAGTGGTGTATGTGCCCAAGTTTTTGGAAAAAATGGAGACTCTTGTTGGAGTCCCCTTGCTATGTTTTACATGATTTTAGAAGGGCATGACATGCCTATATCTGTGTCTCCTCCTCCTTTTACTTGCCCAGCTCTTTTCTTTTCGCATTTTTATATGTACTTGTCACTTTTCCATATGTTTGTTGTGTCTTCTGAGTAGTTTGTCACCTTTTGGACACCTTAGAAGGTGTTTTCTATGTGTTTTCAATGTGTTTGTACGTATTTGTGTTTGCCTGTCATTGTTTTCAATGCTATTCGATGCTGTTCGACTGTTCGACAAACATTTGACGAACACATCCCCAATTTGACGAATCGAATCAAATTCGAACACTAGGGTGGTGGCTGATCTCTACACTTCATATTCTTAAGAAAAAACTTAAGGCAGAAAATCACACAATTAACCCCTTAATGACACAGACATTTTTCATTTTTCATTTTTGTTTTTTGCTCCCCTGCTTCCAAGAGCCATAACGTTTTTATTTTTCCATCAACATAGATCTATGATGGCTTGTCTTTTGCGGGACAAGTTGTACTTTCAGATGCAATCATTTATTTTACCATATAGTGTACAGGGAAATGGGAAAGAAAATTCCAAGTGCAGTGAAATTTCAATTACACAATAGTTTTTTGGGATCTAGGTCGGCATCTTCATTATATAATAATAATAATAACATATATTATTTATTCATTTATATAGCTAAAATAGATAGAATTTTGGGGTTCAGCGCACTGAATATAAAAACCGCGTATAAAAATTAATCTATATTCATTAAAATGTAAACAATATATTAGTGATTTCTCGTGCTGCCATGTACTATATAAAAACATATATCAAACATTAAAAGCGATAAATATTGCTTTTACTATGAATATGGCATCCTTCTAAAGAACTATACACATGGGAGGATCACTTCACTAAAGATCTTCTAATTAAGATCCCCCTGAATTAAGAACTGCATCCTCGATCCTAGGAAAAAATTAGAAGGTTACATCCCTTTGTATACAGATTTTAAGTATAAACCTATCGCATACTGGGAGAACCGTAGAAAGCAATACGACAGCTGACAAATAACCCCTATCCATCAGAAAGGATTATCAAAAGAATAATAAAAGAAAACAAACGAAGTAATCCATAGCACATACGCCAGGACTATAGGAAAAGGCCTACAGAAAATTCGGATGGGACATATTCCCTGAATGGATCCTCTTTGATACATATTTATCGCTTTTAATGTTTGATATATGTTTTTATATAGTACATGGCAGCACGAGAAATCAATAAAATATTGTTTTAATTTTTAATGAATATAGATTAATTTTTATACGCGGTTTTTATATTCAGTGCGCTGAACCCCAAAATTCTATCTATTTTACGTGTAAGGGCGAGTGTCTCAGCCATAGAGGTATTCCTACACGGAGGTCCTCAGGGGTTTCCTAGCAGCACACGGACACTCAGTGGTGTATGAGCACACTTATTCGTGTCCGTCAATACCTTTACGGCCAGCTCCAGTGTCATCCTGTACATAATTCATTTACATAGCGCTATTAATTCCATAGCACTTTACATACATGAGTAATGCTGTCTCTCTTGGAGCTCACAATGTAAATATCCTATCAGTATGTCTTTACAATGTGGGAGGAAACCCACGTAAACATGGGGAGAACACACAAACTCCTTGCAGATGTTGTCCATAGTGTCCTTGGTGGGAATGTGAACCCAGGACCTCAGGACCCCAGTGCTGCAAAGGCTGCAGTGCTAACCACTTGAGCCACTGTGCTGCTATGGTAAAACTGACATAACCGTGTGAAGACTCAGGTCAGTACGAGTTCATAGATACCAAACATGTATACCTTTACTGGTATCTAAGTGTTGAAAAATAATTCAGATGTTTGAAAAAAAAAAAAGAATAACAATTTTTGCGCTACGTTCTGCGACCCGTAGCATCCTCATTTTTCGGGATCTGGGGCTGTGTGATGGCTTATTTTTGGATATTGAGCTGATGTTTTTAATGATACCATATTTGGGTGGATGTGCTGTTTTAATCGCCCATTATTGCATTTTATAGCAATGTTGCAGCGACCAAAAAACGTAATTTTGGCGTTTAGACTTTTTTTCTGTTACGCAGTTTACGGCTCTCATTAATTGATTTTATATAATGTTAGATCGGTTATTTCTGAACGCGGCCATACCAAATATGTGTATTTTTTTTTTTTAATACTTTTATTTTGAATGGGGGAAAAGGGGGGTGATTTGAACTTTTATGTTTTTTTTTTTTACATGTTTGTAAAAACTTGATTTATTAATTAATTCTTACTTTTACACTGCCCCATAGGGAGGCACACTGCTGCACCATCTGATCGCTTGCCAACTACTCACAGGTAGTGCTCTGTGACAGCTTCCAGTGTCAATCCAGGACCCCAGGCTTTGGATCCTGCTGTCAGTAATTGATCCAGGATCGATCATCCCATCCGATAAGATCAGCCGAGATGTCGCGGAAATGATGTGAGCTCCGTGCTGGAGCTCACATCAAACCCTGGTAACCGGCGCATGATGTATAACTTCATGGATCAGGAAGGGGTTAAACAATAACTGAAGTGCGCTGTATTAAAGGCTTGGCAAAGCATCATAAAGGAGGAAACCCAGTGTTTGGTAACATCCATAGCTTCCAGACTTCAGGCAGTTATTGCCTGCAAAGGATTCTCTACAAAATATTTGTGATGGTGGCCCGTGGTGGTAGTCATGATTGAGGCACAGATCTGAAGTGCTCCGTGCAGCCCCACAGGCTGGGGGATATCGTTTGTGGTGTTGTGTTGAACTTTGTTCAGTGTGAGTGTTTGTGTAGTGCAAGTCGTACCCTTCGAGTGGCTGCGTATCACTGCTGTCTCGGCAACCAGGTACCATCTGCAGTGAACACAAACACGTAGGCTTACAGTTCTTATTCAACAAGTATCTTAGGTCAACATTTGATTCTACATGTGAGATAGCGGGCACATTCCTTTTGTACATTTTCTTAATACAACTTCAGATACTTGGCAATACATTTTCTTAAGTTCAGTTCCCCACCCAACAAACTAACTTCAACTTCCCTTTCTCTGGAGAATCTCTAAGGAGGGGATCAAAACCAGGCCCTCAGATAGAGAGTCCAGCATCTAAGTCACGTCCTCTAGAAGCCCTATTCTCAAGATAAGAGGAGCATAAGGGGGTCACCATAGTCCTAGTGAAGAGCTCTCTGCTTGCAGTTGCTGTTGAAAGTTCTGCAGAGAAAGTGGATCACTGCTGCTTTTTGCTTACCCTTATTAGGAAGGGTCAGGAGCCCGGCCTGCAGTGCATCCACTAACTCAGTCTCTAGATTAGGGTCCATTCATCCAATTAAAGTCTTTAGTTGTCCCATCTGAAATTTCAACCTCTAGAAGGCCCTTGAGCTGAGTCACGGTGTTTCTGCTTCTTCGGAGTTAACAAGATCACCAAGAAGAAGAAAAAGTTGTGGGTGAGGATAAATCTGGTGAGCTTTAGAACTGACTCAGAAGGGATCCCATTGGCTTCAAGAAACAGTCGGCAGGCAGTAAGTCCATCTTCGTGTGGGATGTTAGTATATAAGGACTCCACATCCATGGTGGCTAAGATGGTACTCTCGGGGAGGTATCACAACTACAAGATTTGTATCTTGTTTCTCACACTGAGAGCAATCAAGATCACCAACAAACTGCAACTTTTTAAATATCTAACAACCTGCATGTCACAACTGTTGTAAGGAAAAAGGGATGGGGCACCGAAGACTATTTTTCCTGGATGAGCGGTGAAGCAACCTCAGCTGCTGTCAGATTGGGGGTACACTTTGATTTATAACAGCTTAGAACATGCTTATCGTGAGAGAGAAAAAAAGGGCACTCACCCGACTGTCTTTTATCACCAAAGGATGGTTTTATTCCACATCAAAGTACAGGGTGCAGGGGAGGGGGTGGAGTAGGTGCGGACGACTGCACCGTTTCGGACCTGTTGATCCTTCAGCTGGTCCTAGCCTGCATGTCACAACTACTTCAAAACCAAACCTATATAACTTCTAGGATGTAGTCTGTACTCTTTTTAAAGGGAATGGCTCCTTCTCCAGGGGCTAATCCGGCAGTTTAAATATTTCTTGACCTGCTATCACCTATTTGCAGGGCAATTGCTATATATACAAAATCCTGTCTTACACATACTGTCACGGGTGTGTCAGGAGGCACGGATGAGACTTTAGAGGTCACTCGCAGAAGGTCCCAGCATTTAGCCAAACAGTCCACATCCTAAATAAAAATGTCTATGTCACTTTAAGAGGCATTTTCCTTTTAGTTAAAGCTGGAGGTCACTAGGACCCAGCTGATTCCTTACGTTGGAGCTGCCTATATATTTCCCTTGACTCCCAGAATGCACTGCTGGTGATAGCCTCAGGTGTTCCTGATTGTTTCTAGGATCAAAGCAGTGTTTCTTGGAGCCTGCTGGTTTGCTGCATGGATCTGCTAAAGCTAATTGTATCTCTTCCCACTTTATACCGTATTTTTCGCTTTATAAGACGCACCTGATTATAAGACGCACCCCCAAATTTAGTGAAGGAAAAGAGAAAAAAATAATTTTTAATGTTAAATGGGGTCTGTCTTATAATGCCAATGTCTGTCTTATAGACTGATTGTATGTCCCCTATCCTGGTATATTTGTCTCCATTCTGGTATATGTGCCCCCTCCTGATATATGGTCCCCCTCCTGGTATGCATGCTCCCATCCTGGTATATATGCCCCTTCCTGATATATGGTATATGCCCCCATCCTGGTTTCCATGCCTCCATCCATTATTTATATCCCCCTCCTGATATATGTCCCAGAATGGGGGACATACATCCTGGTACATAGCCCCCCCAAGTCTTACCGAGGGAGCCACAGAGGTTGGGGGCAAGGCAGGAGCTGTGGGGGTGTCGAGCCAGTCTCCGGTGGGCCACGGAGAATGGGGGCCAAGGCAGGAGCTGCGGGGGTGTTCCGCCGGTCTCCGGTGGGCCACAGAGGTAGGGGGCCAAGGCAGGAGCTGCGGGGGTGTTCCGCCGGTCTCCGGTGGGCCACAGAGGTAGGGGGCCAAGGCAGGAGCTGCGGGGGTGTTCCGCCGGTCTCCGGTGGGCCACAGAGGTAGGGGGCCAAGGCAGGAGCTGCGGGGGTGTTCTGCCGGTCTCCGGTGGGCCACAGAGGTAGGGGGCCAAGGCAGGAGCTGCGGGGGTGTTCCGCCGGTCTCCGGTGGGCCACAGAGGTAGGGGCCAAGGCAGGAGCTGCGGGGGTGTTACGCCGGTCTCCGGTGGGCGCCGCCATTATTATTTCCCAGCATGCATTGCCTGTTTGGCAATGCATGCTCTAGTGTCTAAAAATGGCCGCGGATCGCGGTCTGCGCAAGCGCCGCCGCCATTTTCTTGAAGTCTGGAAAATAGAATATATGAAAATGGCCGCGGCGCATGCGCAGACCGCGATCACGGCCATTTCTGGACACTAGAGCATGCATTGCCGAATAGGCAATGCATGCTGGGAAATAATAATGGCGGCGCCCACCGGAGACCGGCGCAACACCCCTGCAGCTTCTGCCTTGGTCCCCAACCTCCGTGGCCCCATGAGAACCGCATCGGACACCCCCGCTATGCACCCCACCCCCCTCAGTAAGATTTTTTTTTTTCTTTTTTTTCTAACATTTGCTTATTAAGACGCACCCCCGTTTCACCCCCAATGTGGGGGAAACAAAAGTGCGTCTTAAAAAGCGAAAAATACGGTATGTTTTCCTTGTGTGTTTTCTAGTTGCTAGCCATGTTGACTAGTGTTCACCCACTCTGAGCCCTGTGTAGTGGTAGTCCAGGGACAGTCACAGAAAGGGTATCCTGGCGGCGACAGTTGCGGAAACTGTATAGGGACGTTAGGGGAGCCAGGTATCAGTGCTAGTTGTTCTAGGGGTCACCATCCCCCCTTTTTGCCCTTAGCATCATGGACTCCTTTCCCCTCCCCTGTCGTCGTCCAGAGCTGGGTGTCTCCCTACCCATTTGACATATGACATATACATTTCCTAGTAAATACATTCTTATCATACTTTTTACGTTATATACATTAACCTGCTTGTACCATTGGCCATTGCGTTTCAAGCATGAACTGCTCTTAATCATGGCTATGAGCAGTTCATGCTCGAAACACATTGGAAATGCTACACTATTCTATGTCTTTTTAACTCATTGAAATAAAACAATGTTTTTGTAAAGAAGAACCATCCTTCACTTCTCCACTATTATATGCAGGAGCTGGATATTTTGTCTACTTTTGTCTCATCCCTTCCGATAAGAACATTGTGAAAATGCCAGTGTTTGATCTAGTCATATTGTGGGTTCTGTTAGCTCTGGTATCATGTGTACCATTTATACAGGATCAGTGGGAGCTAGGACAGATCCTTTTGATTAGTTTTACAACAGAGAATAATAGATTGTGACAAATCTCATTGATTTATAACATTTTTGGCAGATTTCCTTTTTTGACAACGGAGAAGAGTGCAGTAGGCTATTCTACCAGTCGGCATCAATGGAAATCTGATGGAACAGAACCATGAAGCTAGCGTAAACTGAGCTTTAAAGATCTAAGCTTAATCTACTCACAAGATGTGTGCAGTCCTTTGCTTGTTGTTTAATAAAATAATTGGTTTCTTAAATGACCCTTGCCCTGTCAATAGAGACCTCTCATGGATTTTGAAAGACTTAAAAAAATCACAAGCTCGGTGTCAGTATACTTAAGATTAATTCACTATAACTGAAAGTGATTGTTCTCATAAATCATAGTTTGCTTTTAGGCTCAGACAAAGGCTCGGTTTTATTGATATTTATGCTTAGGGTAGTACAAAATCAATTGGGCACATAATAAAATGCTTCCAGTAGAACGAATGATATTTTAACACCCTATTCTGAATGTAACGAAGAAGAAAGTACATTAAGCAATTCTGAATCAGTGTTTTAAAACTGCCAGAAATGCAAAATTTGACTAATTTAAATTACAGGGAGTTGTGAACCGGAGGGGGACAATGATACATTGGCAACCGTATCATTTTTCACACTGCAGCACGATATTTCCATAGTACTCATTAACTCTGTGCCATTTATACAGTATTTCAATTTGATTGGAATTAAAACCATACATTGAGTACTTTGCCAGAATTAAAGAATGTCAAATGAAATTAAAACGCTGCTCTTCCTAAAGTTCACAAAGTTAGGAAAGAATGTAGATTACTTTTCTTTAGTTTCAAATCTGAGAAGGATCAGAATTCTTTTGCTATCATTTGCCTAACAAAACAATTAGTTCTCAAGTCTTTTCTTTATCTATTCTACACTAGCTTTTGGGCTACCTTATATTCTTGTAAATTCTTCTAGGTTTCCCTAATGTTGGGCATTGTAGTTAATAAGCTGTGCAATAAGAAGGCATGCGTACTGTTCCCTCAAAACTTGGCACTCTTAAACCATTCCAAATAAATGGTCTAGGGCAGTATTCCTTAACTCCAGGCCTCAAGATTCACCAGCAAGTGTATGTTTTCAGGATTTCCTTAGTATTGGAATCATCACCTATGCAGGAGATTAAATTACCACCTACGCAATACTAAGGCTGCGTTCACACACTGCATATTTTTTTATGTGTATTTTTACGCGAGTGCTCTTGCAGTTTTTGTAGGCTAAACCAGGAGTGGCTGATTAAAACCAGCAGTGGGTGATTAAATACAGAAGTGGAGCACTTGTTTCTATTAGACTTTTCCTCTGATTGTTCCACTCCTGGTTTTAGCTACAAAAACTGCAACAGCACTTGTGTAAAAACCTGCAACAAATATGCAGCATTTGCCAGCACCGTAAGGAAATCCTGAAAACATGCATTGTTGGTGGGTCTTGAGGACTGGCATTAGGGAACACTGGTCTAGGGCACTTAAGTCCCATTATATCGATGACATCTTTTTACTATAGGTTATCGGTATCAGATTGGTGAGGCTTTGTCACCTGTCACTCCAACTAGTCAGCTTTTCACATTTTATGTGTATAGTCACAGATGGGTCCAGTAAATCAGCTCCTATTTAAGAGAATAAGAGCTGAACTGCCAGAGCTAATAACAGCTTACTAGTGGGGAATCCCGGCTTTGGACCCGTTTGATGTGATATTGACATCCTCTCCTAGGGATTTTATAACTAGAGATGAGCAAATTTTCCTTAAATATGTTCACCAATTTCAAATTTAGCACGAACATTGCAGATTCAGTTCACGATTGGAAACTCAAGCAATTTACCAAAAAAATCGGCAAACGTGGCTTTGTTCAGGAAAAAAAGCTAAAAATTTAAAATGACCCTAAAACTTTTGCTGATTGCTTGCCGCCAAAATGTTCACAGGAAGACCTGCTGGCTGGGAACAACACCTAACTTCTACAGTTTTCTTTCAACCTGTAGAATTTTTTGAAGCTTTAAAATAATTTTTTTAAGCTTTTTGTAGTTTGCAGGTTATTTTGACACCAGCAGGATGTGAATTTTGGTAACAGTGCCAAATGTGTCAGCAGCTGTAAAATAAATGAAGTTTACAATGTCCTTAAAACATCCGTTTAAGAGAGCTTAATATATTTTTTAAGTGTTTTTGAAAAATATATTTTTTATTTTATTATTTATATATTATACTAGCTGTACTACCCGGCTTCGCCCGGGTTGATAACTGCTGTTAACAAAATAGAATGTGTTAACAAAAATGTATTCAGCACACAAAAACCACAAAACAAATCGATAGAAATGTAATTATTAAAAGGCAAAAACGAAGCTAATAGAAGCATTTCACGACATATATTTCAACACCACAGATATTCCACACAGATTTAACTAAATTGGCCAAGTAATGTGAAGTAATCTTCTACTCCTTATTCGAGAGCCTTTTGATAGACGACATTCTTAGTTCTTCCTTCAGGTGCAAAGACGAACAGATTTTTGGCTCTTCCAACTCTTGAACAGGCCACATAAAGTTGACCATGAGAAAAGCATGGAGATTGTAAATCAATTCCAACTACTTTCAAAGACTGTCCCTAAGCCTTGTTGATGGACAAAGCAAATGCCAGTCGAACAGGAAACTGGAGGCGTTTAAAATCAAAAGGCAAATCAGATGGAATAAGAGGAATTGTTGGAATGAAAACATCTTCTCCTGTGGCACATCCTGTCAAAATGGTTGCCTGAATTACATGTGGAAACAGGTTCTTAATCAAGAGTCTTGTTCCATTACACAGCTTTGGTGGATCCTCTCCTCAGAAAGTTCATTGGCCCTTGAGGAAGCAGCTGTTGTTTTCATGTCTGCAAGCCTCGCTTCCCTCTCCTCAGAAAGTTCATTGGCTCTTGAGGAAGCAGCTCTTGTTTTCATGTCTGCAAGCCTCGCTTCCCTCTCCTCAGAAAGTTCATTGGCTCTTGAGGAAGCAGCTATTGTTTTCATGTCTGCAAGCCTCGCTTCCCTCTCCTCAGAAAGTTCATTGGCCCTTGAGGAAGCAGCTGCTGTTCTCATGTGTGTCAGCCTTGTTTCTCAGTCTTCACATTTTTCACTCACCCGTAATGCAGCTTTTCCTTTTGCATCAGCTGACATTCGTGCCAAGGAACTCCTTTTCTTATGAGGCATTATTGTGGTAAAAATAGTCTATAACTGGCAGTTTCTATATCCTCTCACATAGAGGCAATGTGACTGACATCAGCCTTTCCACCAACACACCCAAACTGACATCCTATTACCTCACAGACATCCTATTACCTCACAGAAGCTTTACTGAGAATGTCCTTGGTTGTCTATATTAACCAATCAGAGCTCAGATTAACAGTAGCAAAATAGAAGCTGAGCTGTGATTGGTTGCTATTGGCAGCCTGATAAATCCCCAGGCAACAGGAAACCCTCCCCCCTGACAGTATATATTAGCTCACACATACACATAATAGACAGATCATGTGACTGACAGCTGCCGTATTTCCTATATGGTACATTTGTTTCTCTTGTAGTTTTGCTGCTTATTAATCTGATTTTTATTGTTGAAGGATAATACCAGACTTGTGTGTGTTTTAGGGCGATTATGTGGCGAGGTTGTTGTATGTGTGGTGAAATGTGTGCTGAGGGTGGTATATGTGTTCAAGCACGTGGTAGTGTGAGGCGCATTTTGTGTGTGTGTTCATATCCCCGTGTGTGGTGACTATCCTATGTCGGGGCCCCACCTTAGCAACTGTATGGTATATACTGTTTGGCGGCATCGCTCTCATTCTTTAAGTCCCCCTTGTTCACATCTGGTAGCTGTCAATTTTCTTCCAACACATTTCCATTCACTTTTTCCCCATCATGTAGATATGGGCAAAATTGTTTGGTGAACTGGAACGCTCGGGGTTAAAATTTCGCCTCACAACATAGCCTATGACGCTCTCGGGGTCCAGATGCGTGACTGTGCAAAATTTTGTGGCTGTAGTTGCGACGGTGTAGATGCCAATCCCGGACATACATACATACATACATACACACATACATACATACACACACACATTCAGCTTTATATATTAGATTTATTATATATATTATATGCCATATATTTATATATTATCATTATTATTTTTTGAATTATTTATTTTTTTAGAGCAAACTTTTATTATTGCAGAGGGTCAGCAGCATGCAAGGTCATCTCTTCTACACTTAAGTGATAGCAATTCATATAGAAATAGCATATGGCCATTATATGCTTCACATACATGGTCTTATCCAGTGGCATAACTTTAAGCCCAGGGGCCCCAATGCGAAAGCTTCAACGGGGCCCCCAATTAATGCAAATCTTTAATAGTATTAGTCTTTTTCTATGGGCCAAAGGGCCCCCCTAGGCTGCAGGGCCCGGGTGCGATCGCAACCCCTGCACCTATTGTAGTTACGCCCCTGTTCTTATCAGTCTATTTACACTCATGAAAAACCATACTATAGATATTGTTTCTTGAGAATGTGCAATCACTTTATTTCATTTCATTCATTACGTTTCAAATACAGATTTTTAGCATGTGCACAAGTGTGTTATATGTATTATTAGCATTGAACTTGTCCATACATTGCTGCAGTGCCCATTGGCCTTATTCAGCATTCCAGATACATTGGAGATGAGCTGAATAAACCTATTGTTTTCCTTATTTCTCCTCCAAATATGTCAGGCTTCAATAATCACTCCACCCAACTGCAAGCACAGGTGTTACCTATGGGGAATGGGATTTATAATGTAAGTCAGGTGCCTTCTGCAGCACACCTCATGGAGGGGTTAACGAGGACGTAGGCAACAAGATTGTGCAAACAATAACATCCTGTAAGTGATTGTGTCCTGGCACTGCAGAGCTTGGCGCCATCTTGACAATGCAGTACAACTCAGCTACACTGTGGTACACTTTGCTACTGTGTGCCTGCAGTACGCAGCCAGTGAGGAACATTAATGATGGATCCTCTGTAAAATGTGCCAAATCTGGAGGATGTGTAAATTAAAGTAGCTTTAGCGGTTTTGAGCAGGCGCTTGGAGATAAACCACAGAGACAACTTTTTAGTACCTTCTCTTTACTTGCTCAAATGTGGACTGGTCATTCCTCACAACATGTTTCTGCAGCTGATACCACCTTCATCAGGTAATCCTGGAGGGTGTCATCTTCCTCATAACCCCCAGTGGCAGATGGTGCTTCAGCACCATAACTGTAGCAGCTGGACACTGGACACATATGTCACTTAAAACACTACCACTCTAACCGCATTGGGCCCCAAATGCTGCTAGGTTAGGATCCAGCACTGGGCTCGGATGCCAGAGGAGACCCTGAGGACGTCACTGTCAGGAGGTGAGCCTTTCCTCATACCAGCCAGGAGTAGCGGATATCACACTCAGGAAGATCTTGCAGCATTCATGGCATTATTACACCTGCAGCCAATTCCACAGCTGCTGGATCAGCACATCCAGGAACAGAAGCATAATGAGGAGGATGAAGCGGCTGAGGAATATGAGGACGAGGAAGAAAAGGAGGTAGTAGAGGCAGAAGGCTCTGTTTCCCAGCCTTGTGTAGCGCCCTCACTAGACGCCTTCAACTGGGAGTATTCATGTGGGGACCCCTTCCCCCTCCAAGCAACTATCCGATAAGGCATGAATCACCCCGTCCTGTCTCCTTTCTCAAATTCTTAAATTTGGAGATGCCATCATGTGAAAGTGGTTGGATGGGCCTAAGGCCAATTACTTTGATGGCTAATGTACCCAAGGCAAGGTGGTGGCATTCATTCTTCGGAGGGGGTTTGGCTTCATAGGCAGACAAGGTACTGGTCATCAGTGCTATGTCAACCGATACACCAGGCTGCATGACCATCCTACCAAAAAGACTGCACAATCCATGTTGGGGAGGAGGTCACCTTCATGAAGGTAATGGGCAGCAAGGGGTAATTCGTGATTGGCATAACTCAGGTCGCCACTGCCGAAGAGTTTGAGAACTGGCAGCAGGTTGCCAACCTGGAGAGAATGTTGCATTGAATGGAGTCCATGCCTCTATTTTTCGTAATATTTTGATAAAGGTTTAAATTCAGAACCCATAGTGGTATTGGGGTTTAAAAAGAACCTGTCATTATGGTTGTGAATAGAGATGAGTGGTGTTCGAATCTAATTGTTCGCCAATCTCAAATTCGAGATGTTTTTGACGATGTTCGAGTCGTTTGTCGAATTAGAACTAATTGCTCTAAATTCGGCAGTTCGAGGTCATGCTCGATTTCAGTTCGATTTCAGTTCTGCAAGGTATATACATACATTGCGGAACTGAAATGAAGTAAAATCAAGGGTTAAAAATAAAAAAAATCACCTCTCTAATCCATCCAGCGACGCTTCCAGCACTATCTACCTGTCGGAGATGTGATCCCAGCAGCGTTTCCTGGTGAAATGACGAGTTCTCGAGATAACTCATCATGTGACTGGAAGCCGCTGCCGAGATTATGACGTCACCCCAAGTCCTACAGGCCCTCACTAGTAGGGAATAGTAGTGAGGGCCTGTAAGACCTGCGGTGATGTCATAATCCTGGCAGCGGTTTCCAGTCACAGGACGAGTTCTCGCGATAAATCGTCATATGACCGGAAACCGCTGCCAGGATTATGACTTCACCGCAGGTCCTATAGGCTCTCACTACTATTCACTACTAGTGAGGGCCTGTAGGACCTGCGGTGATGTCATATTCTCGGCAGCGGTTTCCGGTCACATGACACAAGTTATCGCGAGAACTCGTCATTTCACATCTCCGACAGGTAGGCAGTGCTGGAAGCGTCGCTGGATGGATTAGAGAGGTGAGTATTTTTATTTTTAACTCTTGATTTTACTTCATTTCAGTTCCGCAATGTATGTATATACATTGCGGAACTGAAATTGACCACCACGCTAGTGTTTTAGTGTGTTCGAGGGTGTTCGACGAACATTCGATGAACATTCGATGAACACACCTCCCATTCGACGAACCGAATCGAATTCGAACACTAGGGTGGTGGCTCTTCTCTAGTTGTGAATATTAAACTAAATATATGCCCATAATGACATTGTTTAACTGATTTAATATATACTGTACATTTGGTGACGATTTCGTATGATTCTTCTTCTACACCAGGGGTCCCCAAACTACGGCCCGCGGGCCAGATCCGGCCCGCCGAGGCCATTTACCCGGCCCCCGTCGCCCCCCCGTCGCCCACAGCCTGTTCAATTGCGCCACAGGCAATATAATGCGGCTGGTGCCGCTCGGCGCTCACTGTCCGACCTAGCCTGGAGCTGCGCAGTGACGCGCGACTGATCAACAGCTAGACCAGACAGAAAGAGCACCGAGCTCAGTGAACTAAGCGAGGGAACGGCTGCAGCGCCAGGTAAAAGAGCCTGGGGGAGCTGGACCTGCATGGGGAGACCTGGATTGCTATGGGGGTGAGCTGGATTGCTATGGGGGTGAGCTGGATTGCTATGGGGGTGAGCTGGATTGCTATGGGGGTGAGCTGGATTACTATGGGGGTGAGCTGGATTGCTATGGGGGTGAGCTGGATTACTATGGGGGTGAGCTGGATTGCTATGGGGGTGAGCTGGATTACTATGGGGGTGAGCTGGATTGCTATGGGGGTGAGCTGGATTGCTATGGGGGTGAGCTGGATTGCTATGGGGGTGAGCTGGATTGCTATGGGAGTGAGCTGGATTGCTATGGGGGTGAGCTGGATTACTATGGGGGTGAGCTGGATTGCTATGGGGGTGAGCTGGATTGCTATGGGGGTGAGCTGGATTGCTATGGGGCAGACCTGGATTGATATGGGGGTGAGCTGGATTACTATGGGGGTGAGCTGGATTGCTATGGGGGAGACCTGGATTGCTATGGGGCAGACCTGGATTGATATGGGGGTGAGCTGGATTGCTATGGGAGTGAGCTGGATTGCTATGGGGGTGAGCTGGATTGCTATGGGAGTGAGCTGGATTGCTATGGGGGTGAGCTGGATTGCTATGGGGGTGAGCTGGATTGCTATGGGGGTGAGCTGGATTGCTATGGGGGTGAGCTGGATTGCTATGGGGGTGAGCTTGATTGCTATGGGGGTGAGCTGGATTGCTATGGGGGTGAGCTGGATTGCTATGGGGGAGAGCTGGATTGCTATGGGGGAGACCTGGATTGCTATGGGGGTGAGCTGGATTGCTATGGGGGAGACCTGGATCTCTATGGGGGTGAGCTGGATCTCTATGGGGGTTAGCTGGATCTCTATGGGGGAAGCTGGCGCTGTATGGGGGAGCTGTCGCTGTATGGGGGGAGCTGGCGGTGTATTTACTAATATCAATTTGGAATCTCTAGGAAACAATGACATCAAGAAAGAGAAAAATTGACTCGGAGTGTAGGATATTCAAAGAACAGTGGACTTATGATTATTTTTTCATGCAATACAAGGAAAAAGCTGTGTGTTTGATATGTCAGAATATTGTGTCTGTGTTCAAAGAATACAATTTGCGTCGACACTATCAAACTCATCATAAGGATAAATATGACTGTTTGGTCGGAGATGTGAGAAAAGATAAAATCTTGAAACTGAACAATTCATTCACAAGTCAGCAAAATGCTTTTGTGAATCAGAAGCAGCTAAATATTTCATCACTGCGAGCAAGTTTTCAAGTTGCCAAGCTAATAGCGTCCACTGGCAGACCATTCGTGGAGGGAGAATTTGTTAAAGAGTGCCTTCTTTCTGTTGCCAAAGAGATGTGTCCAGAAAAGGCAGACTTATTTAGTGCAGTTAGTCTTTCAGGATCTACAATTACACGAAGGATTGAAGAAATGGGAGACAATTTGCAGCAGCATTTACAAAATTCCGGAAGAAAACTTTCCTATTTTTCCTTGGCGCTCGACGAGAGCAATGATGTTCGTGATTCTGCACAACTTCTCATTTTTATTCGTGGGACGAATGACAATTTCGAGGTCACGGAAGAGCTTGCTGCACTGCAAAGCATCAAAGGAACAACTACAGGAGAGGATATCTATGAAAAGCTTTCCCAAACTGTGAAGGATTTGGAGCTGGACTGGGCTAAACTAGCCAGTGTGACAACTGATGGTGCGCCTAGCATGGTGGGGTCTAAGAAAGGAGTAATTGCTCGCATAAACCAAGAGATGGACAAACGTAACCATTCTCATCCAATAGCCATACACTGCCTCATCCACCAACAAGCGCTATGTAGTAAATCACTGAAGTGGGACTCTGTTATGAAAATTGTGGTATCTTGTGTTAACTTCATTAGAAGTAATGCACTAAACCACAGACAATTTCAGGAATTTCTGTCTGAGCTAAATGTTGCCTATGAAGATGTTGTGTACCACACAGAAGTCCGTTGGCTGAGTCGAGGGAGAGTTTTGAGACATTTTTATGAGTTACTTCCACAGATTAAAGATTTTATGCTTTCAAAAAATAAAGAAGTACCAGAGCTCAATGATGCAGAATGGAAATGGCACCTCGCCTTTCTGACAGATGTAACACAGCTACTCAACAGTTTCAATGTGCAACTTCAAGGAAAAGGGAAGCTCATCTGTGATATGCACTCACATGTGAAAGCATTTGAAGTAAAATTAGGCCTCCTTATCAAACAAGTGAAGGAGGAAAATTTATGCCATCTCCCCTTAACTCAAAATCTATTAGCGGAAAAACCCTTGATTGCATTTCCAAAAGAAACTTGTGTGGATTCACTGGAAAAGTTACAGAAGGAGTTCCAATTCAGATTTAAAGAGCTTCATTTCCATGAACAGGACATACAGCTTTTCCGTAACCCATTTTCTATTGACATTGAAAATATGGATGCAATTTACCAAATGGAACTGGCTGAACTGCAGAATTGTGACTCTCTGAAAGACGCATTCAAGTCAAGCATCTTGTCTAATTTCTATGCATCTCTCTCCTCTGAGACCTATCCTAATCCCAGGAACCATGCACTCAAAATGGCAACCATCTTTGGCAGCACTTACGTTTGTGAACAGACTTTTTCCAGAATGAAACATCTGAAATCTCCAACCAGATCTAGACTAACTGATGCGCACTTGCATCACTTGTTACGGCTAGCAGTGACAAATATGGAACCGGACATTGACCATCTCATTAGCCAAAAGCAGGCCCATAGTTCCCATTGAGATACTGGTAACTTTGTTGATTTAAATTTCCTTGTTCTTTATGTTAAAATAAATATTGGATTTGTTCCAGTTTGTTTTTTGTACTTATGTGCAGTGTGCATAGGGATTTTCATAGATTTTTTTTATAGTCCGGCCCTCCAACGGTCTGAGGGACCGTGAACTGGCCCCCGATGTAAAAAGTTTGGGGACCCCTGTTCTACACAAACCATTCCATACACAGCCTCTTTGCGTCCCCAACTTCACTTAGTCCTCTTAGTGAAAATTATATCTTCACCCCGCAGGTCCACATTCTAGCTTTCACTCCAAGGAACTGATTTGCCAATATAGCCGAACTTAGCTTTTCGTATGCTGATGCTTAAGGAACTGCCATCTGAGCCTCTCACTTCATCTAATGTTCTCTAGACTATCACTTCTCTGATGTAACTCTTGGACTAAGGGGGATGTCCAGCTACCGTGCATGACAGTGATGCACGGAATAACAATGTCTGGAGCACAACACAAAACAACAGACGGGGAGATATTGAGGAGGACAAATACAGCGGAGGGCCCTACTCATACGGAATGGGGGAGAGGTGACCTCCTGCACTCTCCTGCGGCTGCGCCCTGATCTCCCTACTGACACTATACAAGTTCTTTCAACTCATCGCCAAGCAGGATACCTAGGCCATCTACTGGCCCTGACGTTAAGCCTCAATAGGGAATGGCTGGCAGGAGCACTGGCCCCAACCACTGCTATAAACAAGACAAGAGGAAAGGAGAGACAGACAAGGAATAAAGGCAACTTCACGCCTGCTGCCGTGCTCCTTGACAGCAAATGGCTAAGCAGTAGACAACTCTCCAAAGATCTTCCTTCTCCTCAGGAAGCTTGGCCAGGAATGAGTTCAATCACCAGCAAAGCATACTGGAATCATGTGACCATATAAAGGGGATGGGAGTAATCACAAAGTATGCACACCTGGTAAAGAAACTAAGGAGTCTGCTAGCAGCAGAAAACTGACATTAACTCCTGAACTGCCAAAGGAAAGAAACACGATTAAAATGGACTCTCAATAAAGGAATGAGACAGAGGTCCCAAACCAGTCGCAAGACTCCTAGGTAAGAGAGACCATCGTGACATCTGAGTTGTAAACTTGGGGCTGTACCGATAAGTGTCCTGTCTCAGGATCTGTCTAAAGTAACGTGCACTTCAGACGATTGTCCCTTTCAGTGTTAGGATCACCCTATCTTCTACACTGGTCTTCTCTCCCACTAGTGACACCCACATCATGAGGCTATGCTCACTAGTCAGTCCTTAGGTCTGTCATTACTGCTTGCTGAGCCGTATCTGCCCTCCTATTCTTCCCACACTCTAGCATCTCTCTTTCTGGGCTAATCCCAACATTAACTCAATCCTATGCTGTTGTCAAACAGTACATACTTTACCATTATTAACACACTAGAAAATAGGCCCGATGCTATCGCATCGGGAGGGCGTGACTGGCACGCTGTGCTCTTTGTGGGCCCCCTGCGGTCCCTTTGAACCACCCTGTGGTGTCATTATGTGTCTGCTCCGCCTTGTGTCTCTGGCACCTGTTTTCTGTGATTTATCTGTCTCCCTTTATTCTCTGCCCACCCCCCCCCCCAACATTTTATCTCTATGCCTCCCCCTTTTCATCTCTCTGGCCTCCTTGAGTATTTCTGATCCCCTGTTATGTATGTCTGCCCCCCCCTTTTGAGTGAATGCTACCCCCTTCATCACTGTGGCCCCCTTCAGTGTTTGTGGTCCCCCCTTATGTTTAAGTGGTCACTTTTTGGTGTGTATGTTAGCGCCTTCATCTCTCTGCCTCCTTTAATCTTTCAAGTCCCTGTTATGTGTCTGTGGCCCCTTTCAGAGTCCCTGCTTCCCTTTAGTTATTGTGGTGACCCTTTGTTTGTCTGGCCCTCCTTGTTGTTTCTGGACCCCTGTATGTGTCTGTGCCCCACTTGCCTCTCTGCTTCTTCTCTCATCTTTCTGCACCCCCCTTCCATCTCTGTGCCCCACTTGAGTGGATCTGGTTCCCCCTTATGTCTCTCCTGCCCCCCCCTTCTGTGTCTATGTTAGCCTCTTTATCTCTCAGCCCTCCTTGAGTGTTTGTGATGCCCTCTTATGTGTCTCTGCCCTCCTTCAGTCATTGTGGTCACCCCTTGTGTCTGTGCCCTCCCCCCCTTCAGAGTTTCTGGACCCCTTTATGTTTGTGTGCTGCACTTACTTCTGAGATCCGCAGTTTAGTGTTTAATGTGTCAGCTCCCCCCTTCTGGCTCGCTGCCTCCTCTTCTCTCCTTCCCAGCTGTGGCAGCTCCATGTCCTAGCTGGGAAGTAGTGTAGCGTAGAGGAGGCGGAGCTAGGGTGATGCACGGTCATGTGAATGATCACATGACTGTGACATCAGCAAAGGTCCTATGTGAAGAGGTAAGTTATCGGGGGGGTGCGGGGCCGCGGGGGTCTACTGTGGGGAGGAAGCGGGCACTGGAGGGGGGTGTGCGAGGGTGTACTGCGGGGGTATGTGGGGGTCTATTGCAGGGGGCATGCGGGTGGTGTAGGGGAGGTGCGGGGGTGTGCAGGCACGGGAGCCTGCAGGCAGGCGCCGGCAGTCTGCGCCACCTATCCGTTGGGTGTGCTAACATGGCGCTTCCGGGGTAGCGATAATCACCAGTTTTGCGCATGTGCCATTGCTCTATAGCGGCACAGTGGCCGGAAGCGCAAAACTGGTGATTATGTATAGAGATGTCACAGGCTACATTACAACAACACTGGTGTCTTTAATTGGTAAAGTCAACAGTATGTTCATCTTCTTACATAGGTACACTAGTTAATGACTGTATCCTTGGTGAACTAGAGTAGAAGACTATTTAATTCTTGGTTTCTGCTGGTTTGCACATGTTATCATAGTATGCCGAAAACGTATTGGGAGAAGTGAGTGAGGGAGGAGTAAGTGAGGAGGTCAGAGTGTCTAAGCAAAAAAATCATATGTAGGACGATGCAGAAGGAAGCCATATCAGGAGCTCCTCATCTGGTGTCGCACTGCATCATCTTTAATAGGACTGAAGACTTACATCCCAAACTTTAGAATGAACCTGATATCTGAGGGAAATGTGTTGAGGTGGTAACATGATTTGGTAAACATATACTCTTTTTGATCTTATGGGGCATTATAGCTATGATTGAGTATGGCAGTGTTCCCCAACTAAAGTCCTGAAGGCCACTAACAGCGCATGTTTTTACAATTTCCTTAACATTGCACAGGGGTTGGAATAATCACCATTGCAGGGTCATTATATTATCACTTGTGCAATACTAAGGAGGGATTGAAGACATACACTGTTGGTGGCTCCTGACGACTATAGTTGAGAAACACTACTGTATGATGGGTAAGAATTTTTTTTTATTTCTATTACACTTTACTATATAAGTCTATCTAACTAAGATTTACTAATTTTTAAAAGGGTAATTTTTCTGATTCCAGATCAAAATGTCATCACACGGGCATATATTTCTAAGTTTTGAAGGTGAGAACATCCCTTTGAAAGGCAATTCCATGTAGAAACACTGCTACAGTTTAGAGGTCTTGGCTTCTGATTTTGGGTCTGCTTTACTGTGAGAATGAGGCAAAGCTGTTGTAAGAGCCCTGCAAAACTAATAGAAACAATGTAAGTAGCTACAGTGAGCCTGTCTTTCTCAGTGGCATAGTTGAACACATAGGCCAATGCCAAATCTGCAACAGGGTCTACATCTATAAATCAACAGGATTTAGTGCAGCAGGTGATTGATGTGTGAAGCATGACATCACTATTTTGTTATTTTTATTACTCCCCTGTGGGCTTGTCTGTCGGCTGTAAGCCAACACCCCTCCCACCCAGACTTTAATTTTACTTTCACTATCCTCCAGGCTGAATGACAGTGATGGGTTCGGTTTATAGTTGAAAGACAAGCCCGCAGGGAGTAATACAAAAAAAAACAAAAAAACAAAACAAATAGTGATGTCATGCACACGTCAATTACCTGTTGCATAGCACTAAATACTGGTGGTTGGTTCCCTTTAACTCTGAGGTCTTTCATTTTTTATTCCCATTTTTCAAAAGCAATACTTTTCTTTATTTTCCATCAATATAGACATAGGAGTACTTGTTTTTCAGGGGGTGAGTTGTAGTTTTTATTGACTCTATTTCATTTTATTACATTGTGAAGATAGAGAGGAAAAAAATTCCAAGTGGGATTAAATTCTGAAAAAGCTTCAAATTTGACACTGTTTTTAAGTTTTTGTTTAGTTCATCATGGATTGTGTACAGTGATGAGCGAGCAGTAAAATGCTCAGATGCTTGATGCTCGGTCGAGCATATCGAGATGCTCGGGTGCTCGTCCCGAGCACCGAGCCCAATGTTATCCTATGGGAAACTATAGCATTTTTTCGGCGGCACCCCGGCAGCCTGGATAAACCCTAAAAATGTCACAAATGTATAAGAAAATGCTAAAATGACATGGGAAAAGCATGGGGAAGACCACTTTAATCATTTCTGACTCTCAGGTCACTGCTGTGAACAATGTTGTCTGTGTATTACACAACTTTTACGAACTCACAATAAAACGTCCAAAAAATGAAACCAAAATGGATTTTGCTGGGGAAAATATTAATGACCTATACTCACTTGTGAGACAGTGTTGGTGTATTATATTTTTTTTATTGCATTAAAGATTTTTGGAAAAAAAATTGGAGGCAGTCCGATGCCTCTTTTAAGAGACATGGAGGAAGGCCCATTAAATATTGTATGTTCCTATTATTAGGAAGTGGGTCTTCCATAGTGTTGTCCTATGAAGGTGCCAAAAATTGGGAGGCACTGCACTGCTCCTTTTAAGAGACATGGAGGAGGGTCTCATTAAATATTGTGTGTTCTCATTATTAGGAAGTGGGTCTACCATAGTGTTGCCCTATGCAGGCTGCCAATAATTGGGAGGAGGTCCAATGCCCCTTTTAAGAGATGTGGAGGAGGGCCTCATAAAAACAACATTCCCATTACAAAGGAGCAGGTCTCCTATACTAGTAATGCCCATGGACTCAAACATTTACCCCTGGGGGCAGGGCTGGCTCCAGGTTTTTGTGCGCCCTGGGCAAAACAATCTCAGTGGGCCCCTTTAACACATACCATGATTCATGAATATAATATAGAAGCTACGGGCTGTGTATATATAATATTTAGGCTGTGCAGGGCTGCACAGGGCTATAATAGAGGCTTCTGGGCTGTATATATAATATGGAGACTGTGGAGCTATATAAATAGTATAGAGGCTGCTGCTGGGCTATATATATAATATAGAGGCTGCGAGCTGTATATATTTGGAGGTTGTGCTGGGCTGTATATACATAATAAAGAGGCTCTGATCTGTGTATATTATTTGGAGGCTGCTGCTGGGCTGTATATATTATTTGGAGACTTTTCTGTATATATTATTTGGAGGCTGTGTTGGGCTGTATATATTATTTGGATGCTGTGGCAGTCCAGTAGCAGCCTCCAATATATAAAACCCAATGCCCAGCACAGCATCCAAATAATAAATATAGCCAAGCACAGCCTCCATATCATATATTCAGCACAACCTCCAAATACTATATAGAGCCCAGCCTCCAAATACTATATACAGCACAGCAGCAGTCTCCATATTATATATACAGCACAACACAGCCTCCAAATAATATATACAAGAGAGATGATGGGAGTGATGGTGTGCCAAGGTCCGCGCTGCTCTGGGTTAAAAAACTCACCAAGGAGCCAGACAACTTTTCATCCTGATTTATTCCTCCTACGCGTTTCAACGCCACACCCGGCGCCTTCCTCAGGGAGTATTCTATTCAATACTCCGTGAGGAAGGCGCCGGGTGTGGCGTTGAAACGCGTAGGAGGAATAAATCAGGATGAAAAGTTGTCTGGCTCCTTGGTGAGTTTTTTAACCCAGAGCAGCGCGGACCTTGGCACACCATCACTCCCATCATCTCTCTTGGAACATACCACTGTTTAGTGGTTGGTGGAGGTCCTGCAGCAGCTTGGAACATTGTTTCCCAAACGCCTTCAAACCAGTTGTGGGATCACAACTGGACCAGGTGAGTGGCTCCACAGC
>JARQOC010000002.1:595542223-595552534 GCA_033576535.1 Allobates femoralis | reverse complement strand
GCCTGGTGGTAGGAAGGAGTATCAGGTTGGGAAATGTGCGGTGCAGTATCACGGCTACTGACACTTGACCGTGTGGAAGACGTCGTCTTCCTCTTCCGCACCCTGATCCTCCTCCTGACTTCCTGGCAATTGGGTCTCATCATCGTCCACCCCTTGTTGAGAAATGTTGCCAACGTTCCATTCGTGAGAACGTGGCTGCTCAAATATTTGGGCATCTGTACATACCATCTCCTCATCACCCACTTCAACAGGAGCTGGTGAGAGGCCAGATTCTGCGAATGGATACGTGAACAGCTCTTCCGAGTGTCCTACTGTGGGATCAGTAATGTCTGTGGACGTGTACTCGGCCTGGTGATAGGAAGGAGGATCAGGTTGGGAAATGTACGGTGCAGTATCACGGCTACTGACACTTGACCATGTGGAAGACAGGGTGTTTGTGGAGGTGCCCATCTCACTTGAAGCATTATCCGCTATCCAAGTAACAACCTGTTGACACTGGTCTTGGTTCAAGAGCGGTGTACTGCTGTGGGCCCCAATAATTTGGGACAGGACGTGCGAGCGAGTAGATGTGCCCCTTTGTTGTTGCGAAATTAGTGCTTGCACACGACCTCGGCCTCTGCCTGCACCACCATCATGTCCACTTCCTTGTTCCTTGCCAACGCACTTGCCAACGCCCTTGCGCATTTTGCCTGTATACAGCGACAACAGTCTGGTGACTGTTCAGGTCACAGGAGAGTAGGATTTTAGTCCCTAACCTGTATCAAGGTAGTAAGTACAACAGTCTGGTGACTGTTATGGTCACAGGAGAGTAGGATTTTAGTCCCTAACCTGTATCAAGGTAGTAAGTACAACAGTCTGGTGACTGTTCAGGTCACAGGAGAGTAGGATTTTAGTCCCTAACCTGTATCAAGATAGTAAGTACAACAGTCTGGTGACTGTTATGGTCACAGGAGAGTAGGATTTTAGTCCCTAACCTGTATCAAGGTAGTAAGTACAACAGTCTGGTGACTGTTATGGTCACAGGAGAGTAGGATTTTAGTCCCTAACCTGTATCAAGGTAGTAAGTACAACAGTCTGGTGACTGTTCAGGTCACAGGAGAGTAGGATTTTAGTCCCTAACCTGTATCAAGGTAGTAAGTACAACAGTCTGGTGACTGTTATGGTCACAGGAGAGTAGGATTTTAGTCCCTAACCTGTATCAAGGTAGTAAGTACAACAGTCTGGTGACTGTAAGGGTAAGTGCACATCTGACGTTTGTGCATCTCTGCAGAACGTCCAAAAACCTGGGTTTTTTTAGAAGAAACTGAGTTTTCTGTGCTCAGCAGTGTCTCTCGTTTTTTGCTCGTTTTACGCCGGGTTTTCCAGCGTTTTTCTCGGCTGTTTTGAAAACTGAGTTTTTTGTGCACTTGATCAGCTGGAAGCGCTGGAAAAACGGAGGAAAGAAGTCACTTGCTCTATTCTTTGAAAAACGTTGTAAAAACTCAGTTTTGACTGAAAAAACTCAGTTTTGACTGAAAACGACCAGAAGAAAAACATTCTAATGTAGACAGCGTTTTCTAAACTCCATTGAGTATCATGTTAACCCAGACGGTGGCTAGGATTACCATAAATTAACATAAAACGGAGCCGAAAACGCCGACGTAAAACGTCCAAAAGCAGCCCACAAAACGACTGATGTGCACTTACCCTTATGGTCACAGAAAAGCTTGGATCCCGATCTGGATCATTCTGCCTATATCCTCCTAGATTAGTCCTGAGAAGGACTGTTGTGGTCAGCAGCAGTTTGTAGCCCTACTCTGGATCTACCTATGAGGGCCGCAAATCTGTCCCTAAGCAGCAGCAGACACTCTCCCTACACTCACTGTCTGGATGGCTGTGTGCAGAGCACAGCACGGCCGGGTCTTATAAAGGCTCGGTCACGCTGTGCAGGCCGTCCAATCACTGCAATGCCACAACTAACAGGGCTCTGGCATTGCAGTGGTCTGCCAGCCAATCCCTGCATGTGGGCTGGCTCTCTAAAGAGCGCCAACATGCAGGGATGAAGACCACAAGCACAGCACGAGTATTGCGAGATTACTCGGTGCTCGCCGAGTAGCCAGAGTACAGTGATACTCGTGCGAGTACCGAGCAGCGCAGAGCATACTCGCTCATCACTAATAATAATGGGACGCTAAAAAGCCCTAGTGGCCACTGTGAAAATTGCAAGATTTCTTATTTTATTTAATCGTATGAACAAACATTTTAACATCATATAAGAAAGAATAACGAACAATAACCAGTGATATCTTTTTCATTTGTAATACAGATTGTCACATAAAAAAATAAAATTTAACACAAAGACCTGATTAAAACAGTGGGTGATATTCAAATGACACATTCCCTTCAAGTTGCACACATCAGACTTATTCACACAAACATTTCTCTTGTCTATGTGGTGGCCATTTTCTAAACAAACAGCACATGAACCCATACAAGACAGCATGATTTACCACTGCTGCATCATCGGCATCACGGCACGAAACAAAGTGTGTATGTGCTTATTGCCCGTTTTGCCAGCGTTAATACACCTGGTTGTATGTGTTCCAACTTCAGAGAAGCGCACTGCTCCTGATTGGAAAAACATTTCTGATCATATACAGAGCACCTCTCTGACGTATATACCCAGGTCCATAGGCGCAATAACGCTGGCAAAGTGAGCTGTGAGCATTATTTCCGGGAGCTTCAATGAAGCTAGCTCTTGGAAATCATGTTATCATGCCCACAGGGGAGTGATAACATGGAAAGAGGCCGACTAGTCTGGGGAAGCAACAACTCACTGATTGCAGCCAAATGGAATCAAACAATGCACTTGGTAGGATGTGGTCAGACCCCATTATACACTGCAGACACAGGTGCACAGAACCACCCTCAACCTGCCACATATGGGGGAGGTGGTTTTGCTATGCACGAGATGATCTGCACATAGGACGCCATTCACACTGATATCAGCGGTGCAGAGTGTCTGTATGCCACCCACTGGTCCCTGCCACCAGACCAAATGGGAAGCCAGACGATGCATCCACACCACTTGATGAATGACAACCTATGGCGGCCAGCCACACCCCGCAAAAAGATAAAAAAGTGCAAAAAAAAAAAATTTTTTTGATAAAATTTTTTTTGATGTGAGGTATTGGTTGATGCATTGGCCAAGACACGTTAAGCTCGTAATCCCCGTCACGGATCCATTTGGCTGCAATCGGTGAGTTGTCTGAACACTGCCGTATTCTATCTGCTTCTTTATCTGGGGAAACAACACCCTATTGACTAGTCAAAGCCTTATTTAGCATAGGGAAATCGCAGATTATAAATACTTTTTATAAACATTGATTTTACCAAATAGCATAAGACAGGGCTGCTTAGGCAGGGGGTTTGGGGTTCACATGTCACTGCTGCTAGGTTGGAAGGCATAATGGACCTGACAAGTTCCCTTTAAATGGTTCCTTTATTCTTTAACAGTGCATTAGCTATTGATCAATGTTGTTAGGTGTAAGGATACATTTTGTGTGCCGAATTATTACAGCAATGTGCTATTTCTGTTAAGGCCCCGTTACACGATACGAGATCGTAAACAATATCGCTGATACGTCACGGGTTTGTAATCATTCAAGCGACATCGTTACTACCTCTTTGCGTGTGACACTGAGATATGGATACGATAAATCGTTGGATCGGTGAATCCTGATTTGAGAACATGTTCTTAAATTAGAGGATCAACGATCAGCCAACCTGCTGCATCATTCAGTGTGATACTGCGATAACGATGTCGTTCAAGACTTCGCCCATTCACATCAGTGGACAAGTATCGTTCGCTGGGTTGTGCGAACGATAGCTGCTCACTATTTCGTTGGTGCGTCATCCACGATATCTAGACGTGTGACATCTCACCAGTGATGTCCCAATGACCGCGGTTCCCCGAGATCACTAGAGAGATCATTTCAACATTGTAGCATGTAATGGTAGGTAAACATGACAATATATGCTTTTGCTCCAGACTGGGATTCATGACCTTTTTTTTTTATTAAATAAGACATCCAGGAGAGTGGATGACCCAAACACAGTGAACTAACAGTCTTACATGAGCATTGCGGATTGTTACAGCGGAATACTTTTGGGTGCTTTTAAATTAACTACTATGTCATGTATCATATGTTTCCCAAATAAATACAGTTACTACTAAAATAAAAAGCCTCTCCAGCTTGACAAGTATTAGCAGGAACTTTATTGCACCTCATCAAGTTTACTGCCCCACTGCGTTCTCCTGGAGCTTGTGTTCATGTAGCCACTGCTTTTCCCCATTTTAATCTATGTACTAATTATCATTTGTTTCCTGCTTTCTGTCTGACTGCTTCTGTGCTCAGGGATTCCATAAATGTTGAGTGTTATTGCCTATTTTCAACAGCAATTTCTTTTTCTTTCAGAATGCTTCAAACAGATGCGCAGTCCCCGAAGCTTCCGCTCCACAAATCAGGCATCATCATTGCAATGAAACGGTCCACGACCCACAGCTGACTTCATGTTCCTGCCCTTTGTATGCCTGTAAATGGGAAGGTCACTTAGAGGTGGTTGTTGCTCATTTAACACAAACTCATACAATAAACATACTACACGGAACAGAAATTGTCTTTCTTGCTACTGATATGCACCTTCCAGCGCCGGTGGACTGGATAATTGCACATTCTTGTTTGGGCCATCACTTTTTGCTTGTGCTCAGAAAGCAAGAAAAATATGAGGGATACCCGCAATTTTTTGCTACAATGATGCTGATTGGCACGAAAGCACAAGCGGAGAATTTCAACTATAAACTGGAACTGAACAGGAATCGTAGGAGACTGACATGGGAATCCAGCCCCCGCTCAGTCTTAGACTGTGTTGACGCTATAATTACAGATGGTGATTGCCTTGTGCTTAATGCCTCAGTGGCTCAGCTCTTTGCTGATAATGGAAGTCTGGCCATTGGAATAGCAATAACTGCAAGCAAACTTTGTGCTACTCAACCTGAAATGTAATTTGCCGGACATCTGTGTATGGAAATCCAAACGAATGGGCTTTTTACCCTCCCTTGGCTTTCTAGTGCTTGTACATAGGAAACGGTTGTTCTGAGAGAAATGTATAAGCAATATTGCTTTTTGATGTATTTAGATTTAGTTTCTGTGAAAACTTTTTGACTCTAGGATGCCATGTGAAAATATTTGTATGTTTCCATATGTACTGTATACTTCTATGTCCATATATGTTTACCTGGATTTATAACTTCAAATTTCAACATTGATCAAAATGGAGTCTCAAAGTTTTTTTTTTTTATGTTAAACCTCCTCTATAAGATCATATTTGGTTTCTGAAAAAACTTCAATTTATAATGTTCATTTGTGTTATTGCCATTAAGTCATATACATTTAAGGCCTAATTCACACATCTGTGCCTCCGGCACCTATGCGGTCCGTGCCAAGACATGCCAGAGGCATGGACATTCGGGGCAGATGAACCTCTATGGCCCCCTTCAGATGTCCATTATTTAGCACGGATCATGTCGCTGTGTAGAGTAGATGCGTGTCCGTGTGCTCCACATGGCAACATGTCCGTTTTTCAGCAGAAGCACGGACCCATTCAGGTCAACGGGTGCATGCAAAAACATCCTGCACATGGATGTCATCCATGTGACATCTGTGTGTATACACCAGAACCAATATTTGTAAGTTAAAAAACAAAGAATTTCATACTCACCTCCCTCCAACGCTTTCTGCTCCTCTCACTTCTAGTGCCGCTCATTACTCTCATCCAATAGTCACTGCTCACAGAGCAGCAGCAGCCTCGGAAGAGAGAGGAACAGGAGAGGAACAGGTAGCGCTGGAGGGAGGTGAGTATGAAGTGACATTCTGTCCATGTGCTATCTGGATAGCACACAGACAGCACACGTATGTCACACAATGCATGACACAGGGAAGCACCGCCCCCAGAAACAGCCTGTCTCACACGAGCCTGTTTTGCACGGATGTGTGACACAGGCCCAAGAGAATGAAGTTTATATTACCCAATAATCTATGTGTCTAAGAGGTATATGCACACGATCAAGAGACACTATGTGTTGGACGCACTGTCTCCGAACTTGAGGGAAGCCGTGGGTGAATGCACTGAGAACAGAGCCGCCCTGTACTCATGTTATGCGTTCGGTGCAGGGTGGCTTTTCTCTGCGTTCACTCACAGAAGATTGTTCCCGACTCCGCAGCATTAAATGAGCATGATGCCAAGATGCGGACGTCCGCTACCTGCACCGCAGTTAAGATAAAACTGCAGGAGGGAGAAGCCTAGTGAGCATGGGATTTCTTGTAATCTCATCCACTGTGCTTGTACAGTACAACATAGTGTTTTGGATGCAGCGGTAACATGCTGCATTCAAAATGCTTCTAATCTGGATCATGTGCATGCAGCCTAAGTGGTAAAGTTTCTCTTAAGGTACCATTACACGGTATGAGATCGTTAACGATATCGCTGATATGTCACGGGTTTGGAGTCTTCAAGCGACATCGTTACTACCTCGTTGCGTGAGAGTCTGATATATGGATACGATAAATCGTTGGATTGCTGAATCCAGATTTGAGAACATGTTCTCAAATCTGAGGATCAACAATCAGCCTACCTGCTGCATCGTTCTGTTTGACACCGCGATAACGATGTCATTAACGATTTCCCCTATTCTCAGCAATGAAGAAGTATCGTTCGCTGGGTTGTGTGAATGATACCTGCTCGCCGCATAGTTGGTGCGTCGTGTATGATATCGAGCCGTGTGACATCTCATCAACGATCTCTAAATGATGTCCTAACAAACGCCCCGCGCATGAGATTGTGGGAGATCTCATTTCAACATTGCAGCGTGTAACTGTACCTTTAGAGGAGAAGGCCCATCTGGAATAAGGGGATTTATGAACCATTTAGTGCTACCCTGTGAATTGATATAAGATCTCTGACCCAGCCAAACTATTCCCCTACTTTGTACTGATTAGGGGCAAGAAGCCCGAAAAAGCTGTTTGCAATGGTGATTCTGGCTTGACTGTATATCATTAGTCAAAAAGCAAAGCTTTTTAAGACTGTGTGCCGATGCTGAGTTTTTTAATGCATTTTTCCAGTGTTTTTGTGTCACCTTTTGTCACAAAACTGCATCCCTTTCCTATCTCCAGCAAAGTCTATGAGAATTCTGGTGTTGTACCCGCAATGGTTATTTTTTTCCTTGCAGTTTAGATGCAGATTGTGGTTAAGAAAAAAGAATGAGTGTCAATTGTTGGGGTGTTTTAGCAGCTTTTTTCAGCCTTCCCAGACATTGACTATAGTAATAAAAAAATGCATCACTGCAATCTGCACCAAAAACGCACCAAAAAAAGCATGTGTTTTGTGGTGCATTTTCCTGCCACAGGGTGCAGCTTTGCAGTGTTTTTGCTGCCGAAAATTTCTGCACTAAAAAAGCAAAGCCGGCACAAAGCTTAAAGAGCCGTTATTGATTTATGGTTTGTGACTTCTGATAAATGACTAAAGACTAGAGACCACTTGAGACTTGAGACCCTGCTCTATTCAATGAAATGGATGTTTGCATATTACTCAATATTATAATTGTCCTGATGATATTGAGATGAAACTGTCACAATAATTTGGGATGCATGGTTTGTCACCATGATAACTGCATTACGGAATGAAACGCTATAATTCATCTCTAGTCCCATTCTGATCCGCCTTTCTCAGCCATCATAGAGAGGACTAACAGCAGTAGCTCATATTTTGGTGCATTTTACATTAAAAAAGTAAATATCAATAGCTTACTCTCATGGCCCAAATATCATAGTAAAAAACAGCAACAGCAAAAATGGTATACAGGAATACATATCCAAATAATTAAAGAATTGTGACCTCATATATAAAGCTATCGATAACAGATTGTAATATTGCAGTTAGATTTGCCACTTTTTATATCATTTTAGAAGGCAGACAGTTGTATAATTTAATGTCCTGTGATTTAATTCTGCTCTCCCTTGTTATTTCTATCGGTAAACCTTTATCCCATTAATTTTCCATTCTCTCATGTTACATTGGCCTAATTCCAAATTTCCCTAACTAAAAATGGGTCAAACTTTTCTATGGCCAGCATATGTAGCATTTCCTACTAGAGACTAATGGGGAATGATGCATATTATGCCATATTTTTCACAATTGCACAATAAACTTGATGCAATCTGTAAAGGCCGCTTTACACGTCACAATATCGCAACGCAACTACGATAAAAAGTCACGTGGTACGGGCGTTGCAGTTGATATCGTTCGTGCGTTGTATCATGTAAATGGGCAACGCAACTCAAAAAAGATGCAACTACGATATGGTTTGTGAATTGTGCATGCTCTTCAACCGTGCAATATTGGCTAGGCGATGTGGCAGGATCGTGCTGTGTGACAGCGCAACTATGATTTGGAGTGCAACTTCCCCTATTCACTTCAATGTTAAGTGGTCGTTCCCTGAGTTGCTCAGACGCAGTGTGCAAGAGGGGCGTACTACATCGTAGTTGCGTTGCCTGCCGATATCTCCCTGTGTAACATCTCCTATGCGATTTTGGACGAGTGCCAAAAACGTGCGCACTCCCTTGAAGTTGTATGCAATATCGGAACGATATTGCAATGTGTAAAGCGGCCTTAAGACTTTTTAGACAATTTTCTTTTCCTAAGGTTGCATTCATATGCCAGTATTTCGTGGTCTGTATGAGTTCTGGACCTGCCATGGGTCACCTGACTAGAGCCCAACAGTCTCCTAAGTTTAGCTTAAAGGGTAACTCTGGGTAGTTAAATTTTTTTTTTTGTATAGTTCCTGCAGTCCTATACTATAATGCTGAGCTGCCTCTTACACTTGTATTATGTTTAGAACTAATGTATATCATTTATTCACTAACTGCTCCTTACCGGTCACCCCTCCCGTATGGGACAATACGTCACGCCTGATTGTACATTTCTCCTCTCCCTCTGCAGTCAACTTTATCTTGTACAATAACAACTGCTACCTCATTCAATCATGTGGGTGTGACATCATAAAGACTGCATCAGTATCTGGTTATCTGCTTCTTTACAAAGAGCAGAGGCCGTGACATCACATGTTCTCAGCAGGAACTGTCACAATAGCATCTTCTGTGATGGCGCAGATGCTGACTCCGGAGGGAGAAGGAGAGCTGCACAATCTGGCATGACGTATTGTTCCATATGGGAGGGGTGATGGGTAAGGAGCAGTTAGTGAGTAAGTGATTTATATTAGTTCTAAACATTATACAAGTGTAACAGGCAGTTTAGCATTATGTTGTAAGAATGTTGGGACCATACAAAGTTCCCCTTTAAGTCAGAAGACCCACAACAGATTGGGACATCATGATCTGTAATAATAGAAAAATTGGAGCCTGGCTCAACAGGACTGGATTTTTCTTTTCTTTTTCTTTTTCAAATGAAATTAAAGTGCATACAAAAGAAAAATTTACATCGTTGAAAAGTCATGAGTAAGACTGCTTAGTGCAGTCAAAATGCGTTGACTGGTTCATGTCGACCATGTAAATTTTTCTTTTGTATGCACTTTATTTTCTTTTAAAAAAGAAAAAGAAAAGAAAAATCCTGTCCAATTTTCTATTATTTTTGATGTGAGGCCAGGGCGAGGCCGGTGTCTGAGCCCCTGGTGGATGAGCATAGAGCAACTGGGTGAGCTGGAATCAAGTTTCTATCATGGTCCGTATTCAGACTGTAAATGGTGTACACTCCATAACATAATAAAAAGGCTCTGATTATTAACAAACAAAAATAATTTTTGAAGTTTCCACTTAGCCAATCCAATTTTAGCCAATTTTCTAGTTTCTGTTCAAAACTGTTGGAAATGTATAATTAAAAATGTCTGAAACTGAAAAATGGATGCATGCCATGGACATCTCTTTCCAGTTTAATACAGTTCCATTTTGCTCAGTAAATTCATAGGAAATGTTTAATACGTTTGTCAGTTATGCTGTTTATAATTTTAAATCCTGAACCAAGATCTTGAGTAATTGAATATTGATATGTATTGTTATATACACATTTTCCCGTACTGTCGCAATGTCAATTATTTAGATTGAACATTTATCTAAAAAGTCTTATCACATGAACAGTAATGTTGGTATTATTACTTTGCTTATTAACTGACTTTGAACCATGTAAATGTTGCATATGGCACCATATTTTTCATTTTTATCATTACATATCATTATGAAAATATTACAGAAACAAATGAGA